>CAUYRH010007575.1:0-16400 GCA_963574655.1 Perodicticus potto
TCTGTCTCTAGAAAAAAGAAAAAGAAAAAGAAAGAAAGAAAAAGAAATATTTTCTTGACTATGGAGAAAAAAAAAAAACAACAACATAAAAAGAACCAGTAGGCTCGGCGCCTATAGCTCAGCGGGTAGGGCATCAGCCACATGCACCAGAGCTGGTGGGTGCAAATCCAACCCAGGCCTGCCAAACAACAATGACAACTACAATCAAAAAATAGCCAGGCATAGTGGTGGGTGCCTGTAGCCCCAGATACTTGGGAGGCTGAGGCAAGAGAATCGCTTAAGCCCAAGAGTTGGAGGTTGCTGTGAGCAGTGATGCCTCTGCACTCTACCCAGGGCAACAGCTTGAGACTTTGTCTAAAAAAAAAAAAAAAAGAACCAGCAATATTTCAAACAAAAACTTATTTCAGTTCTCCATTAATGTACTTCCATATAACTCATTCTTATTCTACTTGATGTTGGGTTAGTGATCCTCATTCAGTGCTTAAATTAAAGTGCTGGAAGTTTTTACCATCAATCCAATGGAATGATCTCCACAGTTATTAGAAAACTGTATTCAAGAGTACTTGTCAGAATTTTTTCCATTAGTTTCCTTAAAGAAGCAAATTTTGGACTGGAGCTAATTATAAATTACTTTTTGAGAAGAATCAAAGTAAAACAATAATTGTCTATGGATGACAAAATTCTTACAATAGCCAGGGTAAAGACATAATTGGCGAGGAAATTTGGTTATTTCTGAAGTATTGAACATAATATAATTATTAATATAATTATAATTATTATTAATAGCATATACTAAGATGTTAGGGCAACTCAACGCAAAATAAATAACACCTACTCAGTCTATTTGCATTGAACTGAGGAACCCGGGGAGGCCAATACCAGCGAATCCTCCACCTGGAGAGACAAGGGTGCATCCCCTTCTATCTATCTTCACAGGATTTTGAAATCTCAGGGATGAGAAAATACAGCACAGTGGCAAGCTTCAAAGAGAGAGTCAAAGGTTAAAAAGCAAGGAGTTTTTCTTTAACTGTGTAATTTAACTCTTAACACATCCTATTTACTGCACTTGTATTTTTCTTTTTCATATCATTGCTAAATATGACTTAGGACTGAGACAGTGTGCTGTGTCTAGTGAATTTTGCTTTTTTTTTTTTTTTTTTTTTGGCCGGGGCTGGGTTTGAACCCTCCACCTCTGGCATATGGGGCCAGCGCCCTACTCCTTTGAGCCACAGGTGCCGCCCCGCTTTTTTTTTTTTTCTCTCTCTTTTTGAGACAGAGTTTCACTATGTCACCCTCAGTAGAGTGCTTCAGCATCAGAGTTCACAGCAACCTCAAACTCTTGGGCTTAAGTGATTGTCTTGCCTCAGCCTCCTGAGTAGTTGGGACTATAGGTGCCCACCACAACACCCGGCTATTTTTTGGTTGTAGTTGTCATTGTTGTTTGGCAGGCCTGGGTTGGATTCAAACCCACCAGCACCGGTTTATGTGGCTGGCGCCCTACCCGCTGAGCTATAGGCGCCAATCCTGAATATTGTTTTAGTACTCAGGACCAGCAGTGATGCATGGATTTTGTCCAGACTACTCTGTTCCTAGTGCCTAGCACTTTTAATCCAATGCTCTATCCTACACTAAGACATATCAGAATTTTAGGAATCTCATACAATTTTGAGATATATAATAACACATCTGTGCAAATATAACTCAAAGAAAGTTAAAAATCATTTCTTAACAATGTTTCTTACATAATTTTAATATAAATAAGCCTAATAATGTTTATATTGTTCATTTGGAAAAGACTTAATTTTAGAATTTGAAATTTGACTTTAGAAGTAGGTCAAATATTAAAGATTTAAAACCCTTGTTCGGGTGTTCCACAATGGTCAGGTATATGCAAAGTCCTAAGAAGCTGAGAGGCCAAAGAGGCTAACATATTCGGTTTCTCATAAAGAAATACTTAATAGGAATTTACGAACAGAATCTATCCTCAGGTGGCCATGAGACAGGATGAGATGGTGGATCCCCTGCCATCACTCCCAAGACCTGGGGCTTATATGTCAAAGGGAAGGAAAGAGTAGGACAATTGAAGTTGATCCTATGAAGGAGAAGTTAAGTGCTGTGTGAATCTGCCTAAGGGCAGGATGTGTAGGCAGAGTTGTTCTGATCTAAGCCTAGGATCTAGGGCAAAGTAGAAATTTTGGAAGCATTCCAAGAACAAGGGTTAATCAGAAGTCAGCATGGCAGATTAGCAAACAAGATGGAGTTGGTTTAGCCTCTACAACAGATCACTGTAAAAATAGTAAGTTAGCCGAAGTAATAATTCGAAAAACTTTAAAAACAAAAGCATTTAGTCTTGGATAGAGAAAAGCCTCAATTTCCCAAACAATCATAAGACAACATAAAGCAAAGACAATGTGTCTCTCCCTGCTTTTTTGCAAAAGGTAAACAAAAATATTTTAGTGCAGCACCTGTGGCTCAAGGAGTAGGGCACCGGCCTTATATACAGGAGGTGGTAGGTTCAAACCAGGCCCCGGCCAAAAACTACAAAAAAAAAAAAAAAAAAATTTCAGTATCTCTTATTAACACTTCACAAAATTCTTTTTTTGTTGTTGAGATAGAGTCTCAAGGTGTCGCCCTGGGTAGAGTGGTATGGCGTCGCAGCTCACAGCAACCTCCTGCTCCTCGGCTTAAGTGATTCTCTTGCCTCAGCCTCCCAAGTAGCTGGGACTACAGGTGCCCGCCACAATGCCTGGTTATTTTTTGCTCGTAGTTGTCATTGTTGTTTGGCAGGCCTGGGCTGGATTCAAACCCACTAGCTCTGATGTATGTGACTGGCGCCTTACCCGATTGAGCTATAGGCACCAAGTCAGCAAAATTCTTGTTCAAAAATGAAAACCAAATTCTATCTTTACATCAAAGTTTTATTAATACTAAAGCTAATTTTAATAAAAAAGATAAATCCATCTAATCTCAGTCTATTTCGATCCTAAGATAAAATTTCCATAAACCTTTTATAACATTTAAAAATTTGTTTGGATTTCTTTCTTTCCTCAACTTTGTATATCCATTCAGTTTTATCCATTTTTAAAAAAATTCTTCCATTTAAAACAATCCTTTAAAACCCCTGAAATAGACAAGATTACTTACCCTTTGACAAAAATAACATTCCTATAACTTCTTATAACCTTTCTTACCAAAAGTATTCCTACTTTCCTTATACACTTTGCCTATAGAATCGTTTCTCTAATGCCTAATAGTTTAAATCACATACATTAATACAATGTTAACTCCTAGTAATGCTTATTTTTAGTGAAAAAAACCTAAGAACAGAACTGTGAAGACAATGCCTGGAGTATCTAAAACCTCCCAGCATGGAGGAAAGACACAGCTGGGCTAAGGCAAATGGTCCAAGTGTTGCCTTCATGCCTCACCGTGGTCGTAGACCCTGAAATCTAAAAGCCCGAAACTTGACCTGAATAGTGTATGTTATAAAAACTAAAAATAAGGTTTTAAAGGATTAAAACTAAAGAAAAGGTCCTAGTAAGATGTATGTAAGGCTTTGGAGGAGCCCAGCAGTTAGCCTTTATAGCTTTAACACACAGACAAAGCAAGTATCAAAAATACTACAGAAGCAAAAGTTTTAAGGTCTTAAAACATCTGTTACAGATAATAAATACCTGTCTGACCAATAGATCCGGGAAAAAAATGCTTAAATTAAATTCTGAAGATGTTTGTATTTTATTTTACCAATAATTTTAAAACTATCTTTATTTACCAAAGATTATCATAGTGAATTCGAAAAGCATTTAAGCTTACTTATCAATTTATGAGTACTCTTTTATTTAAAGGAAATTTGATACCCATGCAGACAGTATACAGACCTATACAAATGTATACAATGATACAGACAGACCCAAAGACGTTATAGTTTTGATTTTACAATTTTGGTCACAAGAATGGTAAAACCCACCAGTTTAAAAGGAGAGTTGTATTCAAACTGTGCCTTTGTAAATGAAACTATTTAAAAGTAATTTCCCAAGCCCTTACTGAGTTTTAGAGAAAACAGGATAACAATTTATATATAAACTAGAGAATTTAAGCTTTTTAAAGGAGTTTGGGTGTGTTAGAGGGAGACTAAAAATAGATGCCAAGGTAGCACAAAATCATAGAAATTTAATGTAGGATTTTATAAAGAGAACAATTTCATGTAAATAGGGAGCTTTTAATTTAATCTCTACTTTCCAACTGGACTCCACCTTAGGTTGGATCTCCTTAAGGAATATCACCAACAATTACAATTTGGGGGGCCTAATAATTTAAATACGTGAAAAGCAGGTGCAGTTGAAAAACAGAACATTTTTCCAGGGGTGTTCAACCTGCAGACCACAGGCCCATATGCTGATTTTGTGAGGTCTTTTTTTGTTTACCTGTGGTGTTAGATATCACTAAAAATATGCACAGACCCTTTTTTTTTTTTTTTTTTTTTTTTTGCCAATCAGCTTTCCTTAGTATTTGTTTATTTAATTCATGGCCCAAGACAATTCTTTTTCTAATTTATGGCAAAAAAGAAAAGGTTGGACACCCCTGACCTTTGCATACCAATGGGGGGTGTCAAAAATAATTTGTTTTCACATGTCCCTGACCAATCCCATTGGTTTTTAATTGTAGATCAAGGATTCCACTTTCACCTTGAATCCTAGGTACCCTTCAAAGAGGAAAATGTATGCAATGCTTTTAAAGTACACAAAGACATTTCTCTAAGTGTTTAAACCATGTATTTCTTATCTAAACACACAAAGAAATGAATAGCTTAACACCAATTTACTGTAAATACCTGCTCTGAGCCACCTCTAAAACTACAGCTCTTGCCAGTCATCACATACACCAAGGTCAAACAGTACAAGAAATCCTTAGTACCTTCCAAAGCCAAAGAGATCAGGCATTGTAGGAAGATGAGGCCCAATGGAGAGAAAGAGCCCCCAAACACCACGTTTATAAGAGGAAGAGCTTTATTCACCAGCCAGGAGCCTACGGCATTGAAGAATTCCAAATGGCCACACACTCTGACTGGCTTGGTCTTTCCCTTTTTATCGACAGTCAAAAAGTTCCACCCCACAGGTACCTTTCTCACTGGCCAGTAGGAATTAAGTGGGAGATGCTATTCCAGCCCCTACAGAACTACAGGATTTCACAGAACTTGGAAATTTCCAAGTTCCAGGAAGTTTTTTTTTTTTTAAATACGTGTATTTTATTATTCTTCATTACATTAGTCCCCCACCCCACCCCCAGTGGTAGGAAGTTAAGTTTACAAATTCCCAAGGCTGAGTCACCATGGAGAGGACCCTGCAAGTGTATCCTTGTGGTCTCCTTGAGAAGACCGGTTCTCCTAGACCTCACCCTTCTCGGGGATCCTCTCTCACAGGTACTGGAATATAAAAGAGAATAGTTGTAGGCTCTATTAGTCTAAGAGTTTTAGACAAATAGAAAGGGGCTACGGGGAAGTAGGAGAAAAGTCTGGCCTCCTAAATAAAAAAGTTGAAAGGGCCCTAAAATACAGTTTCTAGCTTATAACACAAAGTAGGGTGAGTAATGGTCACAGTTACAGAACATGTTAGGCTTTTAGCTAGATAAGAGCAGAGTTCATGATGGACAGAAAGGAATACAGTAAGAAATGGAGAGTAACCTATGGTTAGGCTATTTTGGATAGGTTTGAGTCAGGCTGACCTGAGTTATAATGGGAATGAGGCTGATTAAGAACTTATGGATAGGTTGTTACCAAGATCTTGCAGAGGGATTGTTTTCAAGACTTTGCAGGTGAGTGGTTGAGAACAGAGTTAATTAAGAACCTGAGAGACTTCCAAGAAGCAGTTGATAATCATCAAAGTTGCGTATAAAACCCAAAATTGCACTTCCCACGGAGACTGCTATCACTAGAACAGGGCCCAGCTTGCTGTGCAAGTTATTAATAAACTTTCTTTTTCTTACTAAAATTTTATTTGCTTTTTTCAATTATTTCAGGACTATCTCCAGCCATCATGTTGGTATAGGGTTCCGCCATTCAGTGCTGGACAGGGACCCCTGTTTTCTAGGCCTGAGTAAACAGACTTTTATCTTTTTTCCAAACTGTACTCTGAATACAAGCAAGATAGGAGAAAAGCAGTTTGGCCAGTATTTCATGTAGGCTGGCTCCTTCTGAAAGTAGAAAGCATACACCCTGCTGCTTTGCCTGGAACTAGAGGGACTGCGTTCATTTGTTTTTGTTGTTGTTGTTTGTTTTTGAGACAGAGTCTCAAGCTGTCACCCTGGATAGAATGCTGTGGCATCACAGCTCACAGCAACCTCCGATTCCTGGGCTCAAGCAAGTCTCCTGCCTCCACCTCTCAGCAGCTGGGACTACAGGTGCCCACCACGACGCCCGGCCATTTTTTGGTTGCAGCCGTCATTGTTGTTTGGCAGGCCCAGGCTGGATTCGAACCCTCCAGCTCAGGTGTACGTGGCTGAAACCTTAGCTGCTTGAGCCACAGGCACCAAGCCTGCATTCATTTGTTAATACTATCATTCTCTAATCAACATTGGGAAAATGTTTTCTGTCTGCCAGATCCTGGCCAAGTGTGATTTTTACTACCAAGACCTCCCTGTTTACAGGTGGCACATAACTCCCTAGACAAAAGACCTATGTGGGATTTCCCACTTGGGTCTCCTCCCGTCTTCTGCTAGAGGTTCTGTGGCCCTCCATTTCTTTCTGTATTCCTTTCTGTCTAATAGGTTCTGTCCTGTCACTGATCTGTATCCTCCGTGGATTCATGCTTAGAATCTGAGATCAAGGACCCACTGCAGAACGAAATTCCACCAACAATGCAGCTCTTCCAAATGTACACCACAATGCCACAAGACTAACAGTTGTCATCATACAAATGTTAGAAAAATAGGTACAATTATTGCAGAAAAGGGACAGGAGAATGGACAGGTGGCAACTGAAGTAATCTGTGACCATAAAGAAATAGATTAAAATGACTAAGGACCCTAGAGGGGCCAATGAAAACATTTATAGATAATTGTAGTGGAAACTAAGAGATTTATACCTGTGGCTTTGTGTCAGTGTCTCCTCTCACTCACAAGGGAGACCCTTTTCCACTCTTTCTAGAAAAGTCTACGCTCTATCTGTGCTTTAAATAAAACTTTCTGCTGCTCTGAGGAGGTTCTGTGATTTTACTTCCATTGTACATCTGTGTTGCCTTTTGTTATTTCTTGTCTTTTTGTACTTTCTAGTTCTGCCAATCATCCAAAGCAGGTTCATAGGAACTAAAGACAGCAAGAAGGTCACTTGAAGGCCCCCAACATAGACCTAAGAGGTATCTTTCTGAGACTCCTTAGACTCTACAGAAAGACAGAAGATCCCCAAAGGGGGTCAGTGATGCTTTTTCTGTGTTCCCTAGGTGATATGAATCATTAGATATTTCCCCTAGATCCTGTTGTTACCAAAGAGGACCCAGCTGCCTGTCACTGTCAGCCAATATACAGAGATGGGGATAAATCCACCAAACTTTGTCAGAAGGTTGGGAACAACAAGAGTAGCCTCTCTAAGACTGTTCTGTGCTCTATTTCCAAAACGACAGTTTTAAAGACAAATGTTCAAAATAAAAATCACATTACCCAATGACCTATTACAACATTTCCAATTTAAAAGTTAATCTAAATTGATCCACCTAAATTACCCAAGATAGACATCTTTAGGGTAGGAGCTAAATTTACAAAATAATATGAAAGGGAGACAGGGGGTGAAGGTCAGGCAGGACCTAAGCTGACCAGATCAGCTGGGTCATGTTGGCCCTAGCCTGACTGACTCATCTTATTTTCAACATTTCAAAAATGTTGGATCTGCATTTTTATAATCTCCCTAGGTTTATTTTCATTCATTTTCCCCTTTTAAAGACTATTAGTCTCTTAATTACCTGTTTTATTGCCCTAACCAATTGTTAGCTAGTCAACAAAGGTCTATTTTGAAAACCTATCTTGTTCATTGGGTGGTCTTTTTAACTGAGCAAGGAATCTGAGGAGTTCATGGGCAGCCCCAGAACTAGAGGGGTTCCTACCAACTCCAGGACTGGCATAATAAGGTCAAAGACCTGGAGAATTTCCTTCGGTCGTGGTGATAGATATCTTTTGGTTAGCTCCAGAATGAAGGCAATGTTCATAGAATTTCTTTTAGAAACTTTTTACGTGCAGTTGGGTGTAAGTTTCCTACTTAATTTGTCTGATTCTAAAACCAACTTTTTCAATTATGCATGGAAATAAATTATTTGGGGTATTTCCAAAGATCCCCATTTTTGTAACAGAGGAAATGGCCTGATGTTTTCTGTCTCTTTAAAACTTCTCTAACTTTTTGGAAACTGAAATATGTATCCCTGCCTTGGGCAGTGGTTGTGAGGTGCAAGGTAGTGTTTTTTGTTCTTTGCGCCACAGAATGGTCTGGAGGCTGGGGCCGGAATGGTGGTGTGGTTGACTGGCTGACTAGCAGAGGTATAAACTGCAGGTAGGCCCCCCAGTTGGTCAGAGGTCATGGTTTTGTCTTTGGCTGAGATGGGACAGAAATGGGAAAGAAATCATTAACTGTAGTTGAATGACAATAATTCTCCCTTTTAAAAGCTCTGTGTTTCTGCGTATGTCTAGGAAAAATTAGTATTTTAAGATGGATAGTCTGACATTTTTCTTCCTTTGCTGGCAGAGTAATAAATTTCTCTTTCCTTTTTCTCAAAAAGCACTTGTTCTTATTTTTCTGATGTGGCTTCAAGAACAAGTACTAAGATTTTGAGAGAGGATACACGGGAAAAATAAGCTCTGAAAGAATAAAAGGGTTCTCACAGGAGCCCCAAGGACACTCCTGCGAAGTCCTCCCCACGGTGACTCAGCTCTTAGGAATTTGAAGAAAGTTAACTTCCTAGGATCTTGAAACTAATGTTTGCTTCCACTTCTGAAAAAGCCAGGACCCACCTTCTCCAGCTCGATTCAAACTGACCAGTGAGACCCATGGTACCCATGGACAAGGAACCCTTGGCTGGAGACAAAAGGGAAAGGATAGAGGCAGTCGGGGAGCTCTGCCATTTGGGGACTTTAGGGTTCTGCTGGCTGAAATAAAGCCTGTCTTCTTTTAAATACAGGTGTTTGGGTGTTTTGCTCCATCGGGCCTTATTTTCCTGCAACAATTTCTGTAAGGTTTTCTTTTGGTCATTGTTGCTTATGATCATCCTGGGTTAGGTGGGTCCATTTCCCCAGATATCTTTAAGAGGGTGCCTCATAAGTGTTGTGCCTAAGACCAGCTGGTGTTTAACCAATACAAATTGGTCACAAATGAAAAATCAAGCCAAAGTTTTCAAAAACAGGAAAACAGTTGCAATTTCTTTTTAAACATGTTATGTAAAACTAGACCACTTGTGCACAATCTCCAGCATGAGACAAGGGCAGAAAAACTTTGGCTCTGGTCCTGAAAAAAAGGCAGTTCTCTGTAGAACTCTTTACCCACATCTCCCATCTAAAGACAGAGACCAAAATCCTCACTCTTAAAAAGCATTTGAAAAACAGCACAAATAAACTCTAGACCTCCAAATAAAGAGAGGGATTCAAATTCAGGAGAACTCACCCTAAACACTGACAACCAGACTTCTGAATACAGAATGCTGTTCCTGGTGTCAAGAACTGCTTTTAGAGAGAAACACTAGGTGGTGGCAATGAGGAGTCACTCTGAATCCTGCCATCTATACCAGATATATGGGAGTGAAGGGAAACTTCCCTGCAAGTTCCCTGAAGATTAACTCATGATTAAAGTAGATCAATAAAAGTTTTCTTTACCATGTTCATGGGGAGAATCAGAGTGATTACTCAACATCCCAAGGGAATCCAGATTTTTTTGTACATTTTAGAGGGTGGGATGATGAGTATAGGTAATTCTGTTTAGGGGTACTAAATTCTTATTAGGGAGGATGAATGGATAGGAAAAACAGATTGACTCTTAAATTAATCTAAAAGACAGGTATTACGTTTAAAATGATTTGGACCATTGCCTAGTATTGTGGCAGGCACCTATGGTTCCAGCTACTTGGGAGGCTGAGGCAAGAGAATCGCTGGAGCCCAAGAATTTGAGGTTGCTGTGAGCTGTGATGCCACTGCACGCTAGCGAGGGTGACATAGTGAGACTCTGTCTCAAAAAAAAAAAAGATTTGGACCAGATCTGGTTGCATTCTTGATCATTTTTACTGCAATATACTGAGATGATAGGGAGGGGATGGGAAATCAATTGTTCTTTTGATTGGTCAGATAGAGGAAATCTCTGACAGCCTTTGATTCAAAATACCAAGGAGTCATATTGCAGGATGAAAATTCCTGAGCTCCTTCAAAGCTGAGGCAAAATTAATACAGGCAGACAGTTTATTTGGACTAAAGTTAAGATTGCAACCTGGGAGCATACGTTCAAGTTGCCCTGAATACACACTGCAGTTCCCAGCAGTTACAAGCGTATTTTTAAAGGCCAAAAGGGGGATAAGTAGTGGGTTGATACAAAGTTGTTTGTCAGGAATTTTCACTGATTTACAGAAAAAACATCGATTAGTGATTGTATGTACGTTGTTAAGCTACAGAGTATGGGTTATAGTGTCTAGTGCAGCATTATTAGGCTAATTTATAGCTACTTATGGCAATAGCAAGCAGTTTGAGAGATGAATACATAGCTCAAAAGACATAATTGTAGTCTCATTTTAATGTCTCTCTGGGCCTGATAACTTAAAAGAACTTGCATTCCTCAGATAAAATTTCTTTTCTTTTCTCAGTCTTACGTTGTAGAGTTTCATAGATACTCAGTAACAATAACAAAGGTTCACTCTTTCTTTTTTTTCAGCAAGTACTTGCTGAGAGCCTACTCTTGCCAGGTCTTATTACCAAGCTCAGGATTGATAGCTGAGAGGCATGTGCTTACAGTCTATTTCAGGAGATTAGTAGAAGATGAGCCAAAATCCAGGTAGCACATGAGCATGTGAGGGGCACATATAAAGCATGTAGGAGTTCTGAGAAGAGAGGGGAATCATTGCCCTCTCAAAATTACTGGGAGCCCAGATAAATGCCTGTCTTTTATCCCGTGCCAAGAATGACTAAAAGAGGATGTGCTTGCTATCTGCTTCTCTGGGAATGTTGCTGCCTAGCCAGGTTCATCTCCCTGCTGCCCCAAAGAAAGTCAATAGCCAGAGATAGCAGTGCTTACAGCAGAGAAAGAGTTTATTTCACATAGTGCTAAGCAAGGAGATGGGAGGAATTTCTCAAATCTGCCTCCCTGAGAACTGAGGAGACAGTTTTTAAAGACAGTTTAGTAGGCAGAGTGTTAGGCAATCAGGGGCTGCTAGTCGGCCAGTTTTGGAGTGGAACCCATGGTCTTGAGTGGGAACACTAAGAAAGGGGATTCAAGGTGGGTGGGAGGAAAACCTGCCCTGCTGTACCAGGAAGTCTGGAGGGCCCATAAGAATGTGGGTATGAAGTAACCTAGGTAACCAATGACCACTAGAAAGAGACCATCAGTGACCAATAGAAAAGGGCAATACTGCCTAGAGGTGCAGAGAGGCCAATGAAAGACTTCAGTTTTATTTTCAGTTTCCACTCACTTTTCTTTTGATTACTGCTGTTCCTCAATTGAATTTTCTAGCTTAGCCAAGTAATGGAATCAGATCTACTGGGTTCAGGGAACCGAGACCTCTGACTTCCTATGATCTGGGCTGCTGTCTGAGTAGGTCAACCTATCCACTGGAATGCAGTTCCTTGAATGTGTTACCAGACATGGGGGCCCAGCTACCTGTCACCGTCAGCCAATATGCAAAGACAGGAATAGATCCACCAAATTTTGTTAGTGATTTTGGAGAACAGTAAATGTAGCCTTTCCAAGAGTGTTCTGTTTTCCCACTTCCAAAATAGCAGTTTTATACATAAAAGTTAAAAGCAAGAACCGTACTAAGCCTTATCTCAAACAACAATAATTAACATTTATCTTAAACAACAGTAATCACCATAACCCGTAACCCATGATCCATAATAAATAATAATTGAGGCTCCACATCTGTAGCTCAGTGGCTAGGGAGCCAGCCATATACATGAGAGCCGGGGAAACTACAACCAAAAGATAGCCGGGCATTGTGGTGGGCACCTGTAGTACCAGCTGCTTGGGAGGCTGAGGCAGGAGAATCACTTAAGCCCACAAGTTTGAGGTTGCTGTGAGCTGTGACACCATTGCACTCTACTGAGGGCAACTTAGTGAGACTCTGTCTCAAAAAAAAGAAATTAATAATAATAATTGACATAACCCATGACCCAAGACAATATTTCTAATTCAAAAGTTAGTATCCTAAATCAATTGCCCTAGACTACTCAGGATATACAGTTTTAGGTTAAAGTTGAGTTTACAAAACAAGATTGAGAGACATAAGGTAAAGATCACTTAGGACCTAAACCAGCCAGATCAGCTGTGTCATGTCGGCCCTAGCCTGACTGACTCCATCTTATTCTCACTATGTATGCTTTCAGGTTTCTTGGTCTGGATGGGTCAGTCAATCCACTGGAATGCAAGGCTTGGAAAGTATCTCAAAAACTACCCCTAGGTCTGAACAGGTGATGTTTTCTACAGAGAAAAGTTAAGGATCTTTACAATTAGCAGCTGTGCCCTCTACAGTAGCAACTACAGAGAAGCAAACAAGGGAACAGTGACTATTATCAACCAAATGAGGGGATAGTGGCTCATTATTACCATTATTTTAGCTAAGTCTATTCCTTCACAGAGTTTGATTAATATTACTACTTTAGCCAGGCCTGTTTCTCCAGAGTTTTGGGGCCCTTACCCTAGTTTTCTCCTTGCAACCCTCCTTCAATCTGTAACAGTGGTTTCAGTAATATGGAGGGATCATACAAAGAAAATAATGTAGGGCCCAGAGGAAAACTTCCCATTTATCCTCTGAAGTTTCACTGAAAAAAAAAATCCACTAAAGGCAGTGCCTGTGGCTCAAAGAAGTAGGGCACAGTCCTCATGTACTGGAGGTGGCGGGTTCAAACATAGCCCCAGCCAAAAACTGCAAAAAAATAAAAAATAAATAAAAATCCACTAACAAAAGGCAGATTCATAGGAGAGACGACTAACGACTAAATTTATTAGCATGTCCAGGGGTTGAGGAGGCAGGGAATTACAAAACGATTACCCACCAGGTAATGGAGTATAAGTAGTTATATATATATCCTTCTTAGGGGAAAGGGAGATGGGGAAGTATGAATGATATTAGGGGGGTAGTGAATGAGGTTTTTTTGTGAAATTTAGTGGGCTTGAAGGACATATGTTGGCTTAGGACAAAGTGTGCTGGGCCTACAGAGCCGACAATGGTTTGTTACAAAAGTCACAATGGTTTGTGACAAAAGGTTTGCTGACAAATGTCCACCTAAAAGGAAGAGGATAAAGCACAAAACATTATCAAAAGAGTTTATATGGCGGCCCCTGTGGCTCAGTGGGTAGGGCGCCGGCTCCATATACTGAGGGTGGCGGGTTCAAACCTGACCCCGGCTGAACTGCAACAAAAAAATAGCCAGGTGTTGTGGGGGGCGCCTGTAGTCCCAGATATTCGGGAGGCTGAAGCAGGAGAATCTCCTGAGCCCAGGAGTTGGAGGTTGCTGTGAGCTGTGTGACACCAGATCACTCTATCCAGGGCAACAAAGTAAGACTCTGTCTCTACAAAAAAAAAAAAAGAAGTTTATTAAGCCAAAATTAGGACAGCTGCCCAGAAATCTCAGACCCAAGTAACTTTGGATATAAGCTCTGTTGGCCTTTGTTATAAGCAGGTTTTCAAAAGCAAAAAAAAGGGAGAGAGTGGACTGGAACCAAGGTTTTGTTAGGTAATCTGATCAGAGAAAACATTGATTAGTGATTGGCTGTGAATTGTTAAGGTACAGGATGTGGGTCATAGTGTCTGATGCAACATTATTAATTTATAGTTCCTTGTGGCAAGAGAAGAATTCATAGCTTAGAGGGAAGAGTAGGAGATGATTGTTATCTCATTTTAATGTCTCTTTGGGCTGAATAATTTAAAAGAACTTGCATTCCTCAGATAAAAGTTATTTTCTTGGACCAAGCTCCGAGGTCACATCTGTAATCCTAGCACCCTGGGAGGCCAAAGCAGGTGCATTGCCTGAGCTCAGGGGTTCAAGACCAGCCTGAGCAAGAGCAAGACCCCCGTCTCTAAAAATAGCCAAGTGTTGTGGCAGGCACCTATACTCCCAGCTACTCACTAAGCTGAGGCAAGAGAATACCTTGAGTCCAAGAGTTTGAGGTTGCTGTTACCGGTGATGCCAGAGCACTCTATCCAGGGCGAAAAAGTGAGACTCTGTCTCAAAAAAAAAAAGTTATTTTCTTCCCTTATGGATTTCAGTCTTTCTTTCTGTGATATAATTGTTCCCCCCCCTTTGGCAGATGAGTGAACTTCAGAGAACTTTATCCTGTGCTTTGGGAGAGACAGAGGATGAGATACAGGGGACAGGGTGGGGGGTTAAGGCAGAGCAGATAGACCTTAAGGCTTCTTCTTCAATCCAGCAAGTCAAAGTGCCATGTTCTGGTGTTATCAGTTTCTGAGCCTAAACAATAAGAAGGAAGAATGGCAAGTAGGGGAAAACTACTGAGAAAACCATAGGAGAAGAGGAGGTGCTTCTGGATCCCAAAGCCAAACATAAAGACTTTTTATTGAATCAAAGGAAGACAGTGTTTGTTCATTCACTCAATCATGCAATAAATATTTATTCGGCATCTAGAGAATGCCAGGCACTGTTCTAGACCCAGAATACACCAGGATTTAAAATGGACAAAGCAATTCCTATCCTCAAGAAGCTTACATTCAGCTCTGCTCCCACACTCTACTGAGACTTGGAACAGATTCCTTTTGAGACTCTGTCTCAAAAAAAAAGAAAAAAAAAAGAGAGAGAAGCTTACATTCTATATAAAACAAACAGGTAAAATATGCAGTATATCATCTGTGATATGTCTTATGGAGATAAATTAAACAAAAAAGAAGGATAGAATTGAGAAAGAAAATTTATCTGAGGAATGTGAGCACCTTTAAATGATCAGGCCCAGAAAGGCATTTAAATGTGACAATCTCACTCTCCCCTTGAACTAAGTAATCACCTCCCCTCCTGAAGCCACTTGCTTAGACCAGGGCCAAAGCAGTAATAAAATTAACTTAACAATGCCATACCCTAGACCCCACAATGCATACCCAGTTGATACATATATACATATATAATGTACTTATAACCAATCTTTAATCATTGTTATTTCTATAAACCAATGAGAATTCCTGTTAAACAACTTAGTATCAGCCCACTCTTTATTCCTTTTTGTCTTTTGAAAGCTGCTTGTAACAAAGGCCAAAAGAAGCACTTGCTAGGGCAGCTTGTGTTTCACAGACTGCTGTCCTCACTTTGGCTCAAATAAATTCTTTATATTTTGTGCCTCAGCTTCTTCCTTTAGATCAAAAGAGTGCTGATACTAAGGACTATTCCTCTCTCAACAGTGGAAGAATTACTACAGTATCTACCGTGTGTGTTAAGTGTTGCCGGGTAGAGGTGCACGCACTCATTTGTTCATTAAATATGTATTCACTATTGTCTATGTGACATTCACTGTGCTAAGCCCTGGGGAAACAGGTCTCTCCCATAATGGAACTTCCTTGTTAGTGAGACAGTCAGTCATTTAATAATGCACTGTTCAAGATGTACAATTACAAATAGAGTAAAAGCTATAGATGGAATGGAATGTGTATGTATTAATACTTAAATAAGGGGATCTCTGAGCTGAGATCAATATAATAAAAAATATTTGTTATAAACTATTGTAACTAGAACAGTGCAGAATTGCTACCAGGTTGGGCAACTAGGTCAATGGGCCTAACTAGACAAATGAGGTTCATGACACATTATCTTATACTTACTAGGTTATCAAAAATTAATTGTCCAGGCACCTGCAAGGCAAGTGGTGGTGGTGGTGGTGGGGCGGAGGGGGGGTGGTGGGGCAGGCTGTCCACTGCATGTGCCTGGTTTGTGTGCTTCATGGTATGTGTTTTGGAAGTGGGGGTTGGAATGGCATGGTATGGTATGGTATAAGGGTTCCTATGTTGAAGCCAACCCTCAGCACCTCAGAATGTGACCTTATTTGAAGATAGGGTCTTTACAGAAGTAATCAAGTCAAAACGAGGTCATTAGGATGGACTCTAATCCAATATAAAGACACATAGAGAAAAAGTGCCACCTACAAACATTAGAGAGAGGCATGGAACAGATTTCTTCCCTTACAACAGCCCTCAGAAGGGAACCAACCCTGCCTGCACCTTGCTTTTGGACTT
>CAUYRH010007576.1:0-22747 GCA_963574655.1 Perodicticus potto
GGGGTCTATGTAAGAGGGGGTAATAAGAAGCAGTAACCCAGGTGGTAGATTCCCCACAAGGATGGGGCTGAGCCTCAGGTGGGTCTCCTGTTCCATGTGCTCCTGGCACAGCTGTCTCCCCCCCACAGGCTCTGTGGCTGCCTTGTGAGAGGGTGGACTGGAGGGGCCGCAGTGGCAGCTCACTTGGGCAGGACATCAGAGGACTCAGACACCAGCTTCCCGTCTCGGGTCTCCATCTTCTTCACAACCACAGCCCTGGAGCTGGTGCGGCTGAAGGAGCCAGAGCCCCCACCAGAGCCAAAGCCGGTCTGGAAGGAGCTCAGGCCATAGCTGAGGCCAGGGCTTGTGAGGCCCCGACGGTCGAGGTCAGGCCACCTGAGTAGCCACTGGTGGTCTTTGTGTGGAGACTCGTGTTCTGCATCCCCAACTCCAGCCGGCTCTCCTCGCCCTCCAGCAGCTTGCGGTAGGTGGCGATCTCCACGTCCAGGGCCAGCTTGACATTCATCAGATCCTGGTATTCACGCAGCTGCTGAGCCATGTCCTGCTTGGCCTGACGCAGGGCGGCCTCCAGCTGGACCAGCTTGGCGTTGGCATCCTTAAGAGCCAGCTCGCCACGCTGCTTGGCATCCGTGATGGAGGCCTCCAGCTCAGCCCTCTGGCCTTTGAGAGCTTCGATCTCATTCTGGAGCCGGCTGATGTCCCGATTCCTGTTGGGGATCTCTGTCTTCCTGCGCCGCAGCTCATCCCTGTGCTGCCCAGCCTGCACCTGCAGCTCCTCGTTCTTGGTCTGGTTGGAGATCTCCTCAAGACCCTCAACAACAAGTTTGCCTCCCACACCGATAAGGTGCGCTTCCTGGAGCAGCAGAACAAGATGCTGGAGACCACGTGGAACCCCCTGCAGCAGCAGAAGACGGCTCACAGCAACATGGACAGCATGTTTGAAAGCTACATCAACAACCTTCAGCGACAGCTGGATACACCGGGCCAGGAAAAGCACGGACCTCAGCAATGATTCTGTCCATGTCCAGGGAGCGGCTGTTGTCCATGGACAGGACCACAGATGTGTCCGAGATCTGGGACTGCAGCTCACGGGGCTCCTGAGGAAGTTGATCTGGTCACTCAGCCCTTCCAGGAGGGACTCCAGCTCCACCTTGTTCATGTGGCTTCATCCACACCCTTCTTGATGAGGACAAATTCATTCTCCATCTCTGTACGCTTGTTGATCTCCTCCTCACACTTATTTCTTGAAGCCCTCCACCAGCCCCTGCATGTTGCCAAGCTCTGCCTCCAGCTTCAGCTTTTCCTGGCCTGCTGTGTCCAGCTGTCACCGAAGGCTGTTGATGTAGCTTTCAAACATGCTGTCCATGTTGCTGCAGGGGGTTCCACGTCGTCTCCAGCATCTTGTTCTGCTGCTCCAGGAAGCGCACCTTGTCAATGCAAGAAGCAAGCTTGTTGAGGGTCTTGATCTGCTCCTTCTCCTGGGTGTGCACAGCCTGACTGTTGGGGTCCACCTCCAGGTTGAGCAGGCTCAGCAGGCTCTGGTTCACTGTGATGGCCGTGATGCCCCCCATGCCTCTGGCCCGGGTGGAGCCTCTACCCAGACCCAGGTCGGTGTCCAGGCCACTCTGGAAGCTGCCGCCACCCACCCGAGAGAAGCTTGAGGAGCTGAGACAGGCACCGGGCCCACTGATGTATGAGCCGCTGCTGAAGGCCTGTGGGGCAACGGTGGAAACCTTGTAGGACTTCTGGGTGACCCTGATGGACATGGTGAAGACTGGAGTAGAGGCAGGTGGGCCAACCAGAGATTTGAGAAGGAGCGAAAATCTGCTTCTAGTTTGGAAAGAAGGTTTCTGCTGAAACCCCTCCGCTCAGGAGGAGGCAGAGAGGGGATGGAAGGCAATAAAAAGCCAATTAAACTCACAAAATTGTCTTAGTGGTGACACAGACATCAGGAGGTTGAAACAGGGATATGGGGTACAGAGGCCCATCTGGATCTAATGATTAATTAGATAGTCATCAGTGTTAGCCTTCACTAAGTCAGGAAAAGAGAGTCAGCTAGGGGCGGCAGCTCACACCTGTAATCCCAGCACTTTGGGAGGCTGAGGCAGAAGGATGGCTTGAACTTGGAGTTGGAGACCAACCTGAGCAAGAGCAAGACCCCTGTCTCTGGCAAAAAAGGAGAGAAAAGGCAGGTTCCAATTTAGATCTGAGTGGTCCTTACTGAATTGGTAACGTTTGGGCTGAGACCTGAATTAAGGGGAGGGTGTTTGCCAGGGAGAGAGGCTGTGACCTGTTGAGGCTTGTGGCTCTAGTGTGGCGAATGGGGAAGCACTGTGACCTACAGGTAGGAGCTGATGACACAGGCTAGGAGAAGGTGTGCTGGGGCTGGCTATGAGTTCAAGTGCATGGGAGGGTGTTATTTATCCTCAGACTCAGGAGTCTACAGGCGGCCTGCTGCCGTGTGGAGATGTTTGTGGGTTGGGGTAAGCCGAGAAGCTCGCTAGGAAGGTGCAGAATAAGGCAAATTGGGCTAGTGAGGAAGGTTAGGGCCATCAGCAGCTACAGTGTGCACTGGCACTAAGGGGTCTCCTGGGACACAGGAGCATCTGTACTGGATGTAGGCCACTGTGAGTGGAGACTAAGTCCACCTTACTCGCTGATGAATGAGATGGGAGGAAAAGAAAGAACTCCACGATGACTGTTAGGCATTTAGCTTGAGCAACCAAGTGCTTAATGGCAGTGTCATTTACTGGGACAAAGGACATGAGATAGAAACAGGTTCAGAAAGAAAATCAAGAGTTCAGTTTTTTTTTTTTTTTTAATTTCTTCCCAAGAGTTCAGTTTTCTGTGATCCCTGCAGATTGGTGCCAAATGGCAACGTCACAATTATAATAACCCTTGCGAGAGACCTTCTGCCATCTCAGATCTACGGAGATCTAAAGTGAATACAAAAATAGGCATCTAATCAATAGCAAAATGACTCTGGGATCTCGTAATTGCTGGCTAATAGTCGCAGATGAGCTGTCTTTCCCAGAAAGAGAGGATGCATCCATTTCCTGCAGACGGGATGTGAACCGAATCCAGAGGTGTTCCGGGGGCTGTGCTGACCCTGGCCTTGGCAGTGTCATTACAGACTCCACCTCCAGCAATTTGCGATGGTTGTAAATTTAATTCCTGATGGGGAGTGGAGGGAGGGTCCCATCACCTTGTTCCAGTAGCATCTTTGGCTCTCTCTGGCCCCACCCAAGATCCTCCACTAGCTCCGATTTTGTTCTCTGTCCTCTGTAACACCAGCTTTCTCCTTCCTCTGACCCCAGCGCCAGTGAAGCCTGGGGTCTGCAGCTTCTTCAGCAAATGGACTTCTCGAAACATCTCCTGCCAGTCCTCTCTCTTATAAATAAAATGTCCTGTCCCTTGGGAGCCATGTGCTCCCTAGGAGGGAACTGTTTTGTTTTGTTTTTTAGAGACAGAGTCTCACTTTATCACCCTCAGTAGAGTGCAGTGGCGTCACAGCTCACAGCAACCTCCAACTCCTGGGCTTAGGTGATTCTCTTGCCTCAGCCTCCCGAGCAGCTGGGACTACTGGCACCGGCCACAACGCCTGGCTATTTTTTTGTAGCGGTTTGGCCGGGGCCGGGCCTGAACCCACCACCCTCAGTATATGGGGCCAGCGCCCTACCCACTGAGCCACAGGTGCCACCCAGAAGGAATTTTTTCTTTAAGAAAGATTTTTTAAAATTTAATTTGTTATTAAACTATAACTGTATACATTTATGGGGTACAATGTGCTGATTTGATTTACAATGTGGAATGCTTAAATCAAACTGGTTAACATAACCATCGCCTCGCTTACTTATTTTTTGTGGTAAGACATTTATAATTTACTCTTATTATTTTGACGTGTACCCTTGACATTGTGCACATTAAGTGAGACCCCACCAAATGCCTTCCCTCCTCCCTTCCCTTCTCTCTCTTCTCCCCTCCCTCCTGCCAGACTAGTCTTTTATCATTCGTATGAATATGTGAGTGTTTATGTATTGGTTTCATAATAGTGTTAAGTACATTGGATACATTTTTTTTCCATTCTTGAGATACTTTACTAAGAAGACATTCCGGCTCGGCACCTGTGGCTCAACAGGCTAAGGTGCCAGCCACCTACACCTGAGCTGGCAGGTTCAAATCCAGCACCGGCCCCGCAAAACAACAATGACGGCTGCAACCAAAAAATGGCCAGGCGTTGTGGCGGGCACCTGTAGTCCCAGCTACTTGGGAGGCAGAGGCAGGAGAATCGCTTGAGCCCAGGAATTCGAGGTTGCTGTGAGCTGTGATGCCATGGCACTCTCTCCAGGGTGACAGCTTGAGGCTCTGTCTCAAAAAAAAAAAAAAGATGTTCCAACTCCATCCATGTAAACATATAAGATGTAAAGTCTCCATCTTTTTTAATGGCCGAATAGTACCCATGGTATACACATACCACAGTTAATTAATCCATTCATGGATTGATGGGCATGTGGGCTGCTTCCATGACTTGACAGTTATGAATTGGGCTGCAATAAACGTTCTGGTGAAAATGTCTTTGTGGTAAAATAATTTTTGTTCTTCTGGGTAAATACCTAGTAATGGAATTGTGGGATCAAGTGGAAGGTCAACTTTTAATTCCTTAAGGATTCTCTATACTTCTTTCCATAAAGGTTGAATTAGTTTGCAGTCCCACCAGCAGTGTGGAAGTGTTCCCGTCTCTCCACATCCTCGCCAGCATCTGCAGTTTGGGGACTTTGTGATATGGGCTATTCTTACGGAGATTAGGTGATATCTCAAAGTGGTTTTGATTTGCATTTCTCTGATGATTAGAGACCTAGGAGGGAATTCCACCTCCTTAAACAAGTCCAGTCCACTCCTTCTCCCAGTCTGGGTCCCCAGAGACCCTCTGGCCACCTGTTTCCTGACTGGAAGAGCAGGGAGAGGGGAGGGCCTCCCTATCTCTGCTGACCTGCCCCGAGCCAGCAGAGATTGTGGAATTTATCCCATGATCTCACCTGTGGCCTCATGTCTTGCTATGGCCTCCTTCCAAGTCCTTCAGCGAAAGAGAAATTCTCACAATTTCTCAAAACTTCACACAATGGGCTTTTGCACCTGATAGTGGCTCAGTATGGAATATCCACTTGGTCTGCCTCCCATCTGTGTCCCCACAAAACCTGTAAATTGAAGTCCTAACCCCTGAGGCAGTGACATTAGGAGGTTTTGGGAGGGGACCTCACTCTATCACCCAAACATGTTCTCAAGGTAGCAGCAGGGGCATGGGGATACACTGGCATCAATCCTTTCTTCATTTAAATTTTGCTATTTTGCCTGGTCTGAGTGCAGTGGTGTTTACAAGTAATTGATCACAATCAGTTACAGATTCCTTTGTTCCTTCTCCACTGCTTCCCTCAACTAGCCCCTAAATAAATAAATAAATAAATAAATATTGTTATTTTATCATGATTTTTTGGGTATTCAGTGTGATTTTTTTTTTATTAAATCATAGCTGTGTACATTAATGCAATCATGGGGTACAGTGTGCTGGTTTTATATACGATTTGAAATATTTTCATCAAACTGGTTAACATAGCCTTCATGAAATGTGATTATTTTTAACATGTTGCTTTAAAATACTATTTCTCTTGATTACTGAATTTTCCCTCTGGAAGGTGGGACTTTTTATTTTTTTATTATTTATTTATTTATTTATTGAGGTTGTTGGCTGGAGCTGGGTTTGAACCCGCCACCTCCGGCATATGGGGCCGGTGCCCTACTCCTTTGAGCCACAGGCTCCTCCCCTATTTATTTATTTTAAAAAACAAGCTCTAGCAAGTTTTATTAAATAAAAAATGTACATGATTTACTTTTCACCAGTCTGTTGTGGCATGCTTCTAATGATATCAGAGTCACCCGGATCAATGATGGCCAATATTTTCCACATGCTATACCCAATTCCATATTCTTGCCACTGTAGTGATGAACACCAGCTGGCAGTTGTTGACGAGGATGATCAGTTTCTCTTTGCCTTGTCTGATCATCTTCAAAGTCTGCCTGTACCCCAACGCATACTTTCCACTTTTCGTAACGAGCTGGAACCTCAAGTTGATCAACTGCAGTGACCTTTTCATCTTCTTTGTGGCCACCATCTTCCTGCCTTAGATGCGGGACAGCCCCCAACCAAGACCAGCCTCCAAGATGGCCGGGGAGCGAGAAAGGGGAAGGTGGTACTTTTAGTTTGAAATGAGGATAGGGTAGGGTGCGGCATCTATTGATATAATCCCAGCACTTTGGGACGCCAAAGTAGGGGATCACTTGATGTCAGGAGTTTGAGATCAGCCGGAGCAACATAGTGAGTCCCCATCTCCACAAAATATATTTTTTAAAAATTAATGAGGCATGGGGGCAGGTGTCTTTTGTCCTGACTACTTAGGAGGCTGAGGCAGAAGGATCATTTGACCCTAAGAGTTTGAGGCTGTATTAACCTATGATAGCACCACTCCATTCCAGTTTGGACAATACAGCAAGACCATGTATCAAAAACTAAATAGATGTGGGCGGTGCCTGTGGCTCAGTGGGTAGGGCGCTGGCCCCATATACCGATGGTGGTAGGTTAAAACCCGGCCCCAGTCAAACTGCAACAAAAAAATAGCCGAGCATTGTGGTAGGCACCTATAGTCCCAGCTACTTGGGAGGTTGAGGCAAGAGAATTGCCTGAGCCCAAGAGTGAAGGTTGCTGTGAGCTGTAATGCCACTGCACTCTACCAAGGGTGACAAAGTGAGACTCTGTCTCTAAAAAATAAAAAATAAATAAATAAATAGATGTTGTAATAAAGGTATTGGATTAAAAAATTGATAAATAAACAAATTAAATTAAATTAAACCAGGGTAGTTGTAGGAAATCCTGGAAGAGTAGGTCACCCTAGGAGCGACTGGGCCCTAAAGCCAGACCACTCGAAATCTAATACTGGTATTGCTGCTCTCAAGCCAGGACACAATCTATGCTTTTATCTTGTCATCTGTGAAGTGGGGACAAGGGCATCAACGCCCTCAGAGTGTGGTGGTAATGAATTCAACTCTGGTGAGCTTGCTACAAGGCCTGACACAGGGCAAGTGCTTTAGAACATTGGCTGTGATGTTGATTTATCAAGTATCTGTCACAGCTGCTGGCCCCTGTGCTGGGGAGTGTATGTACAGTAGTGCTTATCACAGACACAGCCTTGCCCTTAGGAATCTCTAGGTTCTAGTGGGGAAGTCAGACCTTGAAAAGATAATATCAAGAATTATGTGTGCTTGTTAGAATAGCTTTTATCAAAAAGATGAAAGAAAGCTGGGAGTGGTGGCTCATGCTTGTAATCTTAGTGCTCTGGGAAGCTGAGGTGGGTGGATAGTTTTGAGCTCAGGAGGTCAAGACCAGCCTCAGCAACAGTGAAACCCTGTCTCTACTAAAAATAGAAAACTAACTGGGTGCTGTGGCGGGCACCTGTAGTCCTAGCTACTTGGGAGGCTAAGGCAGAAGGATTGCTTGAGGCCAAGAGTTTAAGGTCACCGTGAGCTACGATGATGCAATGGCACTCTACCCAGGGTGACAGAGTGAGATGTCTCAAAAATATATAGGCTCGGCGCCTGTGGCTCAAGCGGCTAAGGCGCCAGCCACCTACACCTGAGCTGGCAGGTTCGAATCCAGCCCGGGCCCGCCAAACAACAATGATGGCTGCAACCAAAAAAGGGCCGGGCATTGTGGCGGGTGCTTGTAGTCCCAGCTACTTGGGAGGCGGAGGCAGGAGACTCGCTTGAGCCCAGGAGTTGGAGGTTGCTGTGAGCTGTAATGCCACAGCACTCTACCCAGGGTGACAGCTTGAGGCTCTGTCTCAAAAAAAAAAAATCAAAAATATATAAATAAGAATAAATAAATAAATACATAAATGGAGTCCGCTGGGTGCTGTGACTCATGCCTGTAATCCTAGCACTCAGGGAGGCCAAGGCCAGTGGATTGCTTGAGCTCACAAGTTCGAGACCAGGCTGAGCAAAAATTGAGACCCTGTCTCTACTAAAAATAGAAAAACTGAGGCAAGAGGATTGCTTGAACCCCAACAGTCAGAGGGTGCTGTGAGCTATGATGCCGTAGCTCTCTACCAGGGGTGAAAGCTTGAGACTCTGTCTCAAAAAAGTAAATAAACAAATAAGAATAAAAAGAAAGAGAGAAAGAAAACAAGTGTTGGGAAGGATGTGGAGAAAGGGGTACTCTTATACACTGTTGATGGGAATGTAAATTAGAACAGCCATTATGGAAAATATATGGAGTTTCCCCAGAAAACTAAAAATAGAGCTACCACATGACACAGTGTGGAATATGTCGCAATTCTGGATATATAAATATATCCAAAGGAACTAAAATTAATACATCCAAGGGCTAGTTACACTGCCACGTTCATTGCAGAATTATTCACAAAAGCCAAGATGCAGAAACAACCTAAGTGTCCATCAGTAGATAAACGTGGTGGTTTACATCTATAACTTCAGCACATTGGGAAGTCAAGGCAGAAGGATTGGTTGAGGCCAGGAGTTCAAGACCAGCCTGGACAAAATAAAGAAAATCCATCTTGGGTGGCTCCTGTGGCTCAAGTGAGTAGGGTGCTTGCCCCATATACCCGAGGTGGCGGGGTTCAAACCCAGCCCCGGCCAAAAACTGCAACAAAAAAAAAAGAAAAAAAAAAAAAGAAAAGAAAAGAAAGAAAAAAGAAAATCCATCCCTACAAAAATATTTAAAACTTAGCTGGATGTGCTGCACAACTTGGTCAAAGCCACAGAGGAGGCTGAGGTGGGAGAGTGGCTCCTGTTTGAGGTGGCAGTGCCATATGATTAGGCCACCATACTTCAGTCTGGGTGACAGAATGAGGCTCTGTCTGTAAAGCAAACAAAAACAAATGGAAATAGATGAATGGATAAAGAAAATATATATTTTATGTATATAATGAAAATACATATATAAAGGAAATATATATATAATGGAAACCATTGGCCTTTAAAAAGAAGTAAATCCCATCATTTTCAACAATATGGATGAATCTGGAGGAGGACATTACACTAAGTGAAATATGCCAGGCACAGAATGAAAAATACAACGTGATCTCACATATATGTGGACCCTGACAAACTTGAACTCACAGATGTAGAGAGTAAAACAATGGTTGCTAGAGGGTGGGAGGGGTAGAGAGAATGAAGAGTTGTTGACCAAAGTGTATAAAGTTCCAGATAGACAGTAGGAATAGGTTTTGAGAGCTGCCGGGGTGGGGGGGGAGGTGGTGGCTATAATCAATACTGATGAATTACATATCTCGCAATATCTAAGAGTAAATTTCAAGTGTCACACTATAGATTTCTATAGGTGAGGTGGTGGATATGCTAATGAGTTTGGATTAATTGTGCCACGTTGTATACAAATATCAAAACTTCACACTATGCTCCATAAATGTATATAATTATGGTTTATCAATCATAAATAATATTAATAATACAATTTTTTAAAAAAGAATTATGTATGCAATGTGTGTGCTTGATAATGGGCTGGGAATGGACATGGTCTCATGTAATCCCCTCAGCAAGTTTGCAAATGAACCTCTTTCTCTCCTCCCCCCTGTTTTGCAGATGAGACCACCCAGAGGTCAGGACTTGCTCAGATCCCAGAAAGGAGACACACTTGGGGACCTGGAATCTGCACTCAGAGCTGGTGTTCTGCCCATGGACTCTTGTGGCTACGATTCAGGAGGACTGAACTCCAGCTAACAGTTTACCTTCCAGAAAATTCCTTGCACCAACAACTTGTGTTCATCAGGCAGGTTCTCCCCAAGAAGAAGCCTGGCAAAAATGTAACAGTAAATCACCTGGCTACTTTCAGGTGATAGAGGGGGACCTAGGCTGGGAGGGGGGATTTTTACTATATATCCTTTTGAACTTGCAGCCACCTGAATATATGTGTTTCCTATTCAAAAATAAATGCTACCAAAGTTCAAACTGAAAAAGGGAAAAGAAAGACTTATGGATTATTTTCAGGAGCACCTTGGAATGAATTAGCCATGAAAAGCATTGGTTTTAGTAAAATCTTGGCAAGACCCCCAGAAAGCACTTCCCTGACTCCTGAAGTGAGCCGGCCTCCCCAGGGTTAGTTCATCCCTTGGACCCACACTCTGGATTCCCGGGATATATGACTTTGCACCAACCTCGGCTGGGCCTGAAGCAACACCAGGCCTAGAAGGTTCTCCCTGGGACTCCCAATAGTCCACACCCAAGAACAAGCTTCACAGGACAGCTCCCGGGAATGTGCTGAGGGGGTATAACTGGCCTGAGCAAGGCACACTTAATCCTCTCTCGGTGCATTGGAGGGGAAAAAAGAGATATCACAGCCAGCAGCTCACATCTGGGATTAACTGTGGAATCCAAGGGGAACCAGACCCACAGCCGTTCTGGAAAGAAGCTCCTGTCCCCTCTCCTGGTTGGGTCACAAAACTCAGAATGAGGTGTTGTTCTAGAAATGAAGCACAGGGGATGGTGTTGTGGAGAGTGGTGTAGGGTAGGAAGTGCCCAAACAAATACCCCAGGGCAACTTCACCTCTGCCACCGACTTGGGACGCCAGGTAAGGCTTCACAGCCCTGAACCTCTGAAGTTGCCAAATGGGGAGCTGGACTGATGCTCCCTGGGTCCGCTCCTGAGCCCAGCATCCCAATTCTGGGCTTGTCATCCACTCTCTCATCCCCTGCATTCAACTTTAAACCCCAAGAGCTGGAGCCCCAGCTAGCTGGTCATGTGCTGGGACTGGGTGTCCATTCCTTTCGCTTGTCTCCCCACGGAACACACAGTCTCCCCACGGAACCCACGGTCTCGCAATTCTGCACATGCTGCCTCCCCTCCCGCCCTCCTCCTCCAACGCCTCGTGGGCTGTTGCCTGGGCCAGCATTGCCTTGGGCCAGCGATGATCACTCCTGCCTCTTGCCTAGTGATGACAAGCATCTTTGTGTCACCTCTGACCTGCTGAGCTGCTGGAGTCCCTGAAGACCCTCCAGGAAGACTCCAACCCTGTCCTGCAAAGTGTCCCCCACCCTCAATCTAGTTGACAGAGCCAGGAATGGTAGAGGCACACCTACAGTCCCAGCTACCTAGGAGGGTGAGGCAGAAGGATCACTTGAGCCCAGGAGTTCAAGGTTTCAGGGAGCTCTGATCCTGCCACTGCACTTCAGCCTCAGTGACAGAGTGAGTCCTTGTCTCAAAAATAAAACCAAAAACAAACTAGGAAGTATAACAGAATAAAAGAGGACTAAACAAATGTACATAAGCTACTGGAATAGCATCTGGCACATAACCAATGTTCACAAATTTTAGCCTCTATTACTGTTATTATTATGTGGAACAACTGGCCCAGGTGAAAGGGCAGTAATTGCTCTTCAAGGCCGAGCTCACCATGTGTGGGTGTTAGGATTTAGTAACCTTCCAAATTGGGTGAACAGGTTTCAAAATGTGATTATGGCATTCTGGGCAAGAAATCATGGCAGACCTGCCTGTGGTCACTTTGAGAGCGAAGAAAGCCAAGTCCCACCTTCAAGGTTCCAGGTAGGAATGCACTACCCATAGAAGACAAGGTCACTAAGCACTGATTCAACATTGCTGACTGGCTTCCACTCAGCCCCACCAGGCCAGTTGCCCCCAGTGCTCAGACTGGCAGGCAGGGCCCGTTCTAATCCAGCCTGCCTTACCTTTCCAGCTCTGCCCCCACTACTTCCCTTCTGAAAACCTCCATTCCAGACAGTCTGGTTTAGTTCATTTCCCTTAAACATATCACAGTCTGTCCTGCTATCATTCTCTTCCTTGTTTCATTTCCTGGGCCTCGATCACCCCGGCCCCCTAGGCCTCTGTACCCAGATGAACTGTAAGCCTCCCACCCCAGGCTCCAAATCCCATTTCACTGCTTTTTAAAGCCTAATGTGACCTCCTCAGTGGGGAAGAACCTCCTTCCTCAGAATCCCTAGGTTATTCAGAGTCTGCATAAGTAACACGGAGACTCAACAGAAAAAACCCTAAGACGCCTCTTCTATTCCCGTATCTAATTTCCCGTGTGGACTGCAAGTTGAAGTTCCTTGGCATCATAGAATCCCATCTAGTCTATGAGCTTTTCCACAGGGCTCCAAAAAAATCCCCCCTTTTCTTGAGATAAAGAAAATTCGTTTCTGTTGCTTATACCCAAAATATTCCTACTTTATCTTCCATGAACTAAGACTCCCCTAATTGTTTTTTTTGAGACAGAGCCTCAAGCTGTCCCCTGGGTAGAGTGCTGTGGCATCACAGCTCACAGCAACCTCCAACTCCTGGCTCAAGCGATTCTCCTGCCTCTGCCTCCCAAGTAGCTGGGACTACAGGCGCCCACCACAACACCCGGCTATCTTTTGGTTGCAGCCGCCATTGTTGTTTGGTGAGCTGGGCTGGATTCGAACATGACAGCTCAGGTGTATGTGTCTGGTGCCTTAGCCACTTTAGCCACAGGCGCCGAGCCAAAATAAATAGTACTTTTTTTTTTGTAGATTTTTTTTTTTTTTTTTTTGGTCAGGACTGGATTTGAACCCATCACCCTTGGTATATGGGGCTGGCACCCTACTCCTTGAGCCAAAGGCACTGCCCCCCCTAATTTTTTTTTAAATAACTTAAATAAATACCACCTCCCTTTAATACTTAACATAAATTGCCAAGGAAGTCCTTTACTTCTAGGCAGGTCCTATTTACTTGTACTTTATATTCATTTCTCTCAAGCGCAACTGTGCAGTTTCCAGCAAAGTTAAAAACGAGTAGCAGGTGCTCTCCTGGTAGGAAGAGTGAGCTGAAGGCCTGGCCAAAATGAAGAGGAAAAAAAGCAATAAAAGGCAGAGAGTGCCAAGATTTCAACAATCCCAGTTATTTGGGGAGAAGTAAAAAAAAAGAAAGAAAGAAAGGAAAACACTGATGGGCTCACAGAATGGGATGACAGGATGTAATAGCCCAGGAAAGTGACCAGTATTCATAATGAGGCCCCAGAGTCATTCAGAATAGGTTTAATTTTCTAGTATCTTCTATCTACAGATAGAAACTACATAATTCATGTTAGTAAATTTCTAACTCAAATGTCTAAATTGAAAAAGATTATGGGGACTTTACAGAGGGCTCACACCACGTACCTTGATTCAATCCTTCATTCACCAGCTATTTACGGAGCACCTACTGTGGGACAGACACTGTCCTAGGTGCTGCGGGTAGAGGGGTGAACAGGACAGATGAGGTCTCTGGAGTTTACCTTCTAGAAGAAGAGACCATAAGCAAAGAAATTCTTAAACAAAATGATTTTAGACAGCAGCAAGTGTTGGGGTGTGTATGGAAATATATCAGAGTGATTCAGTAGACAGTTCCAGAGGCAGGGGGTGAAATGTATTGGCTGGTCATGTAAAGCTTCGCTGAGAAAGCGACACCCAAGGTCATTCTTCTTCTCACTTTCTGCATTTTCATCTCACCATCCTGGATTCCAGGAGGGCCTTTCCCCGTCTGGAGAGCCAGTGACAACTTCTCTGAGCTGGGAGAAGAAAACGAAAGCATCGCATTCCTTTGTGGGAGAGATGTCTGAGTAAACTCAAGAGTCCTGGTTTCTAAGGAAGTTTTCGTGGTGCTTGGATTAACGCCCCCTGCAGCCAATCCGGAGGCTGTTGAGTAGAGAATTTGTCAGCAACGGGTTAAGGGCTCTAAGAGGAGAAGGCAGTTGCTCAATAACAATTGAGGGCTCTGACCCCACATGCAAGAAGAGATAACCATTAGCTCTATATTAGGGCTGAGTACATTGGATACTTTTTCTTCCAGTCTTGAGAAGAATATGTTCCAGCTCCATCCATGTAAACACAAAAGAGGTAAAGTCTCCATCTTTCTTTAAGGCTGCATAGTATTCCATGGTCAAATGTTTTTGATTGTAATGAAGCACATTCTGCCCTATGATTGCACTAATGTACACAATTATGATTTAATAAAATTATTTAAAAAAAAAAGAAGAGATAACCAAATAATGACTGTCCCTAATTTACAGAAGAGTTGAAGCTGTGGGCTCAACACCCAGTCATCCAGTAGTTACCGAGGGTGTAGGTTTTTCATGACCTGACACTTTGACACGAAGCCATGTGACAAGCAGCCTCTCAGTGGTTCCTCCCAAAACAGTCCCTGTCCCAGCCTGGCTCCCAAGTGTAACCTGGGACCCTGTTCATAGCGTCCGACTGCTGACTCTCTCAGAAAGATTCCTTCTGTGCCCGTATGAACATCTGGCTTCTTCCTCTAAAGATTGGTTTGGAAAACTTCCACCTGCTTCCAACAAAAATGTTGGAGCGGATTCGTTTCACTTCACATGCCACAGGAATGTGAATAATCCCATTTAAGAAGACGCTTGATTAAGTTTTTAGGACCTAAATCAATTTGGTCATTCTTCAACCCTTAGAGGAGGGCACGTCGTGAGCGAAAACATTTCTGTATCAACTATTGTCCTAGAGACGTGTCTTGTGTGGCTGGCTCCAAACACAGAGAGGCAGGTTCCTCTAAAAAACAGTAATAGCAATCCCCACAGATGAGTCCCTTAGTTCAGCTCAGATCCTGTGACCCCAGCACCTGACAAAAGCCAATGGCCCAGAAGCAGAGAGAAGAGAGGACCTATATCATCGGGGCTCATTATGGGATTCATCCTCCCAGCTGCCCAGTCCTGCAGGTGGAAGAACTCACAACCCGAATTCACTGAGCAGGTGTGGATATGAAAAGCCTGGGAGCACATCATTTAACAGGTTGGTGGGAAAGTCCCCCTCCGTGTTGCCTTCCCACAGCTACAGCCACATTCCCAACCCCATGCAGGGGGGCAACTACCTCTGAGAACAGGTGCCTCAGGCCTGGCAATTTCCTTTGCCTGCTCTCAAAGCCAAACCAAGGCAAGCAAGCACATGACTTTGGAGGTGGCAACCCAATGTGTCAGAGTCCTCATCCACATGGAAGGGAATAAAAGGTCTTGCTTTAACATCAGTGCCTGGGTACTTTGAAAACCGGTGTGTACATCCACAGACAAGAATTCCCTTACTAGGTTCTATAAAAGGAACATTCCCCCTGACCCAGGGTACCTGGAGTGACTTGGCATATCTGAATGGTGGAATAGTTTCCCTCCATTACTGCTGAGGTGGAACTAAGGGACCTATAAAGTGTGAAATGTGAAATGGACACAGTGTCGCTTAATGCTAATTGTCCCTCGGGGGATGTGGCTGGGCTTCCAAATCAGCTCCTGAAATCAGAATCTGATTAATGCTATTTTAAGACCTCATTATCCAGTTTGCCCCAGATGCTTTCTAAATAGGGAGAATGTTATGGGCGGCCACCCATCTTTTCCTCCTGTTAATCATTTCAAGGATTCGTGTTGTGTACACAGGTGACTATTAAGCAATGAAGCCATTAAGGTTATTTTTCAAATTAAAGGATTTCGCTGAACGTTAGAAGGATCTTCTTTCCCCACCGTCCCCTTATGCCTTTTAATTTAAAGTACCTGAGCTCATCTATCACAGTCTACTAAAAATTTAAATCAATAAGTTACTAAATGGCCTGGTAATAAAAACTAGAGATAATTGTTTTTATTTAACGAAAAACATACTTGTATTAGAATGATTGCCCTTGATTATAAAACTGGAAACAATAATAAATCCTAAATTTCCTTTTCCCCAGTTATGCTGTTTCATTTTATCTCACTGCCTAGTTTTCCAGTTCTGACACATTGCTACTAAAAAATGTTGGTTTGCCCGGCACCTGTAGCTCAGGGATTACGGCGCCAGCCACATACACCGGGGCAAGTGGGTTCGAACCCAGCCCAGGCCAGCTAAACAACAATGACAACTGCGACAACAAACAATGTTGGTGATGTTTTGGTATTTTTATTTGTGCATGGTGAGTGGGGCAGGCTGAAGGTGGGGAGAAGGAGGTACGGTGGGGAAAATGGAAAATCACTTAGCGATTTATAGTTCTCCCAATATCTTTGTCAATTTATACAATTACTAATAACAGGCATCGTCTTTCCCTCCAGACTGACTTTCTTCTTGTGTCTGTCCGAGTATCCACCCAAAGTCAGAACTCATCTTAGAATCTTATTTCACCCACCCATCTCTACTTGATCCAACCAGTCACCAACCCAACCCAAGTCAATTCCATCTCTGGATTAACTCGGTTAAGTCTTTAAAAAGGATGCTTATTCTTTTCTTTTTCTTTTTTCTTTTGAGACAGGTCTCACTTTGTTGCCTAGGCTGGAGTGCAGCGTTATCACAGCTCACTGCAACTTCAAATTCCTGGACTCATCCTCCTGAGTAGCTGGGACTACAGGTGCACACCACTGTCCCTGGCTAATTTTTTTTATTATTTTTTGTAAAGACAGAGCCTTGCTATGTTGCCCATGCTGGTCTCGAACCCCTGGCCTCAAGAAATCCTCCCTCCTTGGCTTCTCAATAAGCTGGGATAACAGGCATGGCCATTGCCCCCGGTCTGAATTAACTCTTGAATCCATTCCTCCTGTGTGCCAGACACTATGGCTATAGATCAGGCTGTGTCTCACCAGATTAACAAGTGGCCCCCAAATCGGGCTCCCTGCTCTGCCTCCACCATGGCTGTTCACTGTATACCAAATTCACTGTCTTTGGAATGGCCCGTCAAGGAGTCTTTCTTGCCTCCCTCACGCCAACTTGGCACCCCTCTCCTGAATGCGCCCCTCTCACATCTTCCAGACACTAAGGTTTGCAAGGTATTTTAGTTGTTTGTTTGCAAAACTATCCCCTCTACTAGACTGTGTGGATCTTGAAGGGGGGAATTATGTCTTTCCCAGGAAATAAACACTTGTGGAAGGTGAATGGGCAACAGGAAGCTCATTGAGCTTTATATATGTGATAGTGCATAGAAATCACTCGTCACCCTGCTCAGCCAACTTCTCAGAAGGAAGAAGGGATTCCAGGGGAGCAGCCATTGTCCAGCACCCAGAGTTCCCTCCTCCTGGGGGAGCTCTCCCTGGGGCAGGCCAGCGTCAGGTGTGTGTGACCTGTGCAGTCACACGAGGTCCCACGCTTAGGAAGCCCTCACACTCGGTTAATGCTCTGCTGTCTCTATCTTGACATCCTTTTTTTTTTTTTTTTTTGAGACAGAGTCTCACTATGTCACCCTTAGTAGATGCCATGGCGTCACAGCTCACAGCGACCTCAAACTCTCGGCAGTTCTCTTGCCTCAGCCTCCCAAACAGCTGGGACTACAAGCACCTGCCACGATGCTCAGCTTTTTTTTTTTTTTTTTTAAAGAAAAGAGTCTCAGTTTGTCACCCTCGGAAGAAAAGAGTCTCAGTTTGTCACAGCTCACAGCAACCTCCAGCTCCTGGGCTTAGGTGATTCTCTTGTCTCAGCCTCCCGAGTATCTGGGGCTACAGCTGCCCACCACAATGCCAGGCTATTTTTTGTTGCAGTTTGACCGGGGCCAGGTTTGAACCCGCCACCCTCGGTATATGGGGCCGGTGCCCTACTCACTGAGCCACAGGCGCTGCCCTATTTTTTAATTTTTTATTTGGTTTAGCTGGCCCAGGTCAGGATCGAACCCACCAGCCCTGGAGTGTGTGGCCAGTGCCCTAACCACTGAGCTACGAACACCGCCCTATCTTGACATTCTTGGTAAGTTTTTAATGTGGGGCCCACATTTTCCACTTGTACTGAGCCCTGAAAATTACAATGAAAAGCCCAGTTTGGTGGTTATTTGAAGTTGTGGGGGCTAGAGGCTCAGAACCTTGGTCTTCCTCCCTGGCCCCCTCTACCTGTCATGCATGTATTCACCAAGCACTCATTATCTGAAGGTTTAATGCATACTTTTTGCATGTATACCAACTGCTGCTTTCCTTTTTTTTTTTTTTTTAAAGACAGGGTCTTGCTCTGTCGCCTGGGTTAGAACTCAGTGGCATGATCAATCATTGCTCACGGCAACCTCACACTCTTGGGCTGAAGTGATTCTCTTGCTTCAGCCTCCCAAGTAGCTGGGACTACAGGCACCTGCCACAACACCTGGCTATTTTTTGGTTGTAGTTGTCATTATTGCTTGGCAGGCCAAGGCTGGATTCGAACCCGCCAGCTCCATTGTATGTGGCATAGAGAATAGGCCAGGCACGGTGGCTCAGGCCTGTCATGCTAGCATTCCAGGAAGTTGGCAGGTGGATTGCCTGCGCTCACAAGTTCGAGACCAGCCTGAGCCAGAGTGAGACTCTAAAAATAGCCTGGTGTTGTGGCAGGCACCTGTAGTCCCAGCTACTTGGGAGGCTTAGGCAAGAGAACCACTTAAGCCCAAGAGTTTGAAGTTGCTGTGAGCTGTGACACCACAGCACTCTATGGAGAGTGACAAAATGAGACTGTCTCAAAAAAAAGCATAGAGAATAACATGACAAACATCTCTGTGTCCTCCGCTGAGCTCAAGAAATAAAACATTACAAATAAAATTGATGGCTTTGTTTCCTCTTTCCCATTTGACTCCGTTTGAATCCAAGGATCTAGCATCTTGAAATGCCTATGTGTATGTTTGTATTTTTACCTCTTAGGTAGCTCTTCACCACATATCACATGATTTGCATGCATCCTTCTACAGCTTGCCTTTTTGCTCCACATTATATTTTTGAGATTTACGCCATACTGATACATGATCACCTCGGTTTATTCTTTTTAACAGCTGGATGGTATTCTCTGCATGGATGTATTTAAGTCATGGTTATATCATAGTTTATTCTGAGATTGTTAAGGGGCATAGTTTAACTTTCTGAACTCTGTCAGGCTGGCATTTTAAATGCTTTCAGGACAGACAGATAAATGTGTGAAACACTTTGCAGAATGATAACAGGGATCGGTGCCCATGGTGACAAAGACACTCACGTTTTCACCTTAAAATAGCGCACTGGCTGAATATGGTTCATTTTGGGAGCACCAGCACCCATTCTACCCCCAGACTGTAAACATACCGTTGAGGCTGCTTAAGACGAGGACCCAAGACAAATAATACCAGATCGCTACCAGGAAATAAAAATGAAGATGAAGTGGGTGACTGGCTCCATCCCAACTGCATGGCCCTGAGTTCTGGGAAGAGGCTGGTGACCTCCCTGATCAATCATGGAGCTAGTCCAACAGCTGTGCCAAGAATTCTGGATGAAATGCATAGCTTAGCTAAAACAATTCAGGGGAGTTTATCAATCACCAGGGTTTAAGATTAGCTAATTTGTCACTCAAAGTTACTGAGTCACAGAGAGTAGAGGTGCATTTGCTAAGGTTCAGTTCCGGTCAGCAGAACTTCCCTGGATACTGGGGGGGGAAAAGCAAACAGAGAGGCTTTGAAAGCAAGTACACATAAATCCCAGTCCTGCCTCTATCTGAGCAAGTGACCTTGAATGAATTGTTTCTTCCCTCTGAATTTTGATTCCTTTTTCTCTAAATTGGGCAATTAAAAAGAAAAAGAAAACAAGTGAACATGGCTGATTAGGCATTCCATTCCTCCTTGTTTGGCTAACAGAACATCCCTCCCCCCTACATTTTGGATGGTGGTGCCACCACCCTCAGCTTCAGGGGTACATGGGATGCTGAGCTGACCTGGGCAACAAGACCACCCCTACCCCTTGCCCAACCCCTGCTTCAGAGGCAGACATACGATGTAGTGAGAGCCAGTGGTATACGATGAGACTTCAATTAGAACTTGAGGCATACTTCCCTGATGAACTTGAGGCACGCTTTCCTGATGACCTTGAACATGAAGAGGGTGTGAGCCTGGAGTTGCCAGGGTCACCAAATTTTTGAGCAAGAATGAAAGCAATACAAAAGACTGCATTGCTGAGAAGGGGAAAGAAACGGGGACCGACTCACATTATCTGAGTTTATGGAGGCTCAGAAACGTAAGCCCCAAAATACATATGGCACTTTGACAAGGTCTCTCTGACTCTCTGACCTTCCGACCTCCCTCACCATCTCTTCCAAAGCACAGGATGAAATCGAAGCCCTTTATCGCCTTAAAACCCAGACCCACCGAAAGAAGCAATTGTTCATTCTCCCCTTCCCTGTAAGATGAGTGTAACCACACCTGGGACAGGTCCTTTCACAAGATCTACACAAGGAAATCTCTGTCCCCACACCCATTCATTCCTCTTAGCCTTCCGCTTGATAGAATTTCTCTTCTCCCCTGTGCCTTAACCTCTTTTGCAAGGATGTGGTATAAGCTTCTGAACCCTGTTATAAATAATATAAATGTTGTGTCTCATCTCCAATTAATCTGCCTTTCATGAGCTGATGTTTTGGGGAAACTTCATAGGGTAAAGGGGAGGTTTCCCTTGGCTCCTACAAGGTCCTGGATCAAACTACACTGAAGGTTGAGATCCATTCTTGGGCTTTTCAGCACCCTGATAATGTATTTGTTAATTTATTTTGTTAATTTGTTAATTTATTTTGCTTAAACTAGCTTGAGTTAGGTTTTCTTTCACCTGCAGGACTGTTTCACTGGGCAGCTGGGAGGATGAATTGGGATGATGTGAAATAGTCTTTCTATGAGCAATTCCCCTTCCTTTCCTTGTCCTTATTCTGATCCAAAGCTGTTTTCAGCTAACCCCTTTTTAAGTTCATGCAATCCTAAAATCAATCTGAATTTCTAAAAACATCTGGAAGGCATGATATAGATCAGAAACATGAAAAAATTAGAGCCTTTTAGCTTAGAAAGGAAAAGATTGCAGAGCAACATAATAGCTTTCCTGAAATAGTTGAAAGGCTGTGGTCTGGGAAGGAGGGAAAGTAAGAGGGCACAACTGGGTGACTGGGTGGAAGTCAGCAGAAGACACTTTGTTTCAATGGAAGGAAAAACTCTGTAATAACCAAGCTCTGGGCTGCACCTCAAAAGAAGCAAGGCAGCTTCCCATCTCGGGAGACCTTCACGTTAAGAATGGGTGATTACTTCTTATTTGCAGAGGGGATTCCTACTCCATGGACACAGTTACATGGATGACTGCCCAAACCCTCTCCCGTCTAGGATTCTAAATAAAGTGCCAAATATGATTACTATGTATGCCCCTAATATCTCCAACTGCTTCCTACGAATTTGAGCAATTTGAATATATGGACTTTGGGGAATGTAGATGAAATGGTTAAATGTCTATTCATACCTTTAATTCATTATATCAGCTACATGAATCTTTACATTCGTTTATTGTATAAAACGATCAGAGTTTCAATATGATAATACGAAGAGGTGCCCCACCCATGAGAGGTGTCTGTGGGTACCTGTCACCACAGCCACCAGGTGCTGTCTCCATGACAACAAGGAGCAAGCTCAGTGACACTAACACATAAATAAACAATATATATTTCAAGCACCTAAAGAAAATTATTTTAAAGGATAAGGTATTTTGTGAAACAAATCTTCAATCAAGTATACCATTTTGATTCCTGTCACCTTGATTCCCATGCACCTTCACTATGCCAGCAGCAACTATAGAACAGAGCCAAAGAAATTGTGAAGTTGGGGCTCACAACCTGGATGGAAAAAATGAAGAAAAATCATCACGTTATTTGAAAATAGAATTATGTTTCTATGGATACCAAGTTTCCAGGTGTGACTGCCAGACCTATGGGAGAATTCAGGAGCAATTCAGTACCAGCTACAGGGCGGAAATGCAGACTTGTTAAAGAGGATGTAGTGAGGGCTGAAGTCTACGACTGAGCAAGGGAGATACCGTCCAAGAACTTCAATTTGGCAGTTTAATTTTAGATTAAATTTGATAGAGGATATATCTGCCCAAGACTCTATAGAGCTACGAGCAATATCTGGTATCTAGTTTGAAAATCAAGAGGAGGAAGGGACCCCGTATATTATAGACCTGCTCGTGACTCAGGAGTGCTCCTCTGGGAAGGGGTCCAGTGATTGTCATTTCATCATGGTCATGACTTTGGCTGTTTAACCAAAATCCTGATCAGTTCTAACTCTCCTGAAGCACTTGTCTTCTCAGGGTTCTCCCGTTGCTTTTCCCTGTCATGTACGATGGGAAGCTTCTTATGACATGCTGTGAAAATCTCAAAGGCGGCTTACAGGAAGCGGCTGGCCAGTTAGAGCTGGAATCAGGAAGATCACAACAGCAGGCAGGGTCGGATCTATTGCTCATAGGAATGGCTTTGTCAAAATGAGAGGAATGTTCTTTGATGCCAACTGCTGTGGTCATCTGTACGGCCTTGGTTCTGGGTCATGCTGTGTACAGACAGCACAGGGACACCTATGAAGAGGGGGCCAACAAACGGTCAGGCATGAGAGTCCTTCAGTTATTTTTTTTGAGTTGTGCACATCCTTGTGTACAGGCTTGATCCTTGTGTACCTCTGATTGAATCCTTGAACCATAGATAATACCTTTCTTTTTTCCCTTTCTTTCCCTTTATATTTTTGCCTTTTTTTTTTTTTTTATTGAATCGTATCGGTGTACAATAATTCAATCATGGGGTACAGTGTGCGGGCTTCAGATACAATCAGAGATATTTTCATCAACCCGATTGCGATAACATTCAAGAGACTTTCTCATTACTATGTGAGAACATTTTTGATCCGTATTTAGTTTTCTCCTGACCATTCAAATATACACCACTGGTGTGATCCTGCCCTTTATCCTCTCTCCCCCCACCCTCTCCCTCC
>CAUYRH010007577.1:0-30876 GCA_963574655.1 Perodicticus potto
TAAGATGCACCATAAGTGTGCATTTGATCCTATAATTCCTTTACTTGGTATATACCCAGAAGACCAAAAATCACATTATAACAAAGATATCTGTACCAGAATGTTTATTGCAGCCCAATTCATAATTGCTAAGTCATGGAACAAGCCCAAGTGCCCATCGATCCATGAATGGATTAACAAATTGTGGTACATGTATACCATGGAATATTATGCAGCCTTAAAGAAAGATGGAAACTTTACCTCTTTCATGTTTACATGGATGTAGCTGGAACACATTTTTCTTAGCAAAGTGTGTCAAGAATGGAAGAAAAAGTATCCAATGTACTCAGCCCTACTATGAAGCTAATTTATAGCTTTCATATGAAGGCTATAACCCAATTATACCACAAGAATATGGGGAAAGGGGCAGGGGAGGGGAGGGAGGAGGATGGGTGGAGAGAGGGTAAATGGTGGGATCACACATATGGTGCATCTTAGAAGGGTACAGGTGAAACTTACTAAATGCAGAATACATATGTTTTCATACAATAACCAAGAAAATCCCATGAAGGTTATGTCAAACAGTTGGATGAAAATATATCAGCCAGCACATTGTACCCCATGATTGCACTAATGTACACAGCTATGATTTAATAATAATAATAATAATAAAAGATTTTATGCACTCATACACACACAAAAAAACCAAACAAACAAATTTTGGAATTTGTCACTCTGTAACCCATGTTTACGAGAATTACTTCATTCCCCATTTTCAGTTGCTTTGACAGCTTTGAACTCAGCTTTCTTATATCTGAAGGCTTCCAGCTTGGTTTCTGGTTGTCCACTACTAACCCTACTGCAGAATGAGCAGTGCCCTAAGGTACACATGTGAATGTAGCCATCACCCACTGTGTTTCTCCTTATTCAAGGGTGGAATACCCTCCAGTTTTACTGGCTTCATGGTTATGCTCCAGTGTGATCAACTAACTCTATGTAATGGTGTGAGCATGCATGCACGTGTGTCTGCATGTGTATAGATACAGAGATCTATGCATGTGTGTCTGCATGTGTGTAGATGTAGAGATCTATGCTCGTGTGTCTGTATGTGTGTATACACAGAGATCTATGGATGCAGATATAGTTACATGTAATATTATAATTGTTATAAACCATTCCACTATTTTTGAAATTGGAACTGGAAGAAGGACCCTCTTAAGGTTTCTGTTTACTGCTTTAAAGTATTTGTAGGCTAATTTCAATATCTAGGTCATCTCAAGATAATTTTCTATTGATTATTGTTTTTCCTTGAATACAGTTCAAATGTACCATTTTCTTAATATGTCTAAATTTTTTGTTGCATAGTTGGCTTTATTAATAATACATTGTGGAGACTCTGAATTTAGTATTCCTCTTTGAAATATAATGATTTTTATTCTATCACTAAGTTTTTCTTTATCTCTTTAGAAAGCACTTCAGCCTTGTGTGTTGACCTGCAGCCAACTTTCACTCAATCTTAAAACTGGACCTTTTTGTGTCAATAAAGAGAATACATTAAGATAATAAATTCAGCAAATATGAACCATAGGTTTGATTTCATATGACTTTGTATCTTATTGTTTTAAAAAACTGATCATAGACTTAGCGCCCATAGCTCAGTGGCTAAGGCGCCAGCAACATACACCGGAGCTAGAGGGTTCAAATCCAACCTGGGCCTGACAAACAACAATGACAACTACAACCAAAACATACCTGGGCATTGTGATGGGTGCCTGTAATCCCAGCTACTTGGGAGGCTAAGGCAAGAGACTCACTTAAGCCTAACAGTTAGAGGTTGTTGTGAGATGTGATGCCACAGCACTCTACCGAGGCAATGTAGTGAGACTCTGTCTCAAGAAAAAAAAAAAAACAACAACTGAGCATAACTGTAAAATAGACATGCTTCTAAAGTACAGATAATCGTAACATCTCTAATTTTTAGGAATTTTTAGGGTTTGGGAATATATTAACCAAATATTATTAGTGCAAATACTAAAACACTGCATTGGACATTTTCTCTTTTTTCATTTTTTCCTATATTTATTCCGTCTGAGATTTAATTTAGTCAACAAAGTTTTACTGAACATATATATTTAGGTACTGGAGATGAAGCAATATTTTAAAAAATCTTGCCAGAGGTCATAATATAGCAGAACAGAAAGATCATTCTTTTTCTAGTTATATTTTGCCTTATAACATCCATTTAATTTTCATCTTGTCTAATGAAGTGTTTCAGAATGGTTTTGGGGCCAGCTGGAGTAATTTACAAGTAGTCTATTTAATTCTTGTACAGTACAAGTACATAATTTAGGCCAATTAAGTCACCTTAATACAAAACACCAAAGAAATAAGTAAAAGGAAAGAAAAATACTGTATTGGGAACATTAAAATAGAGGAATAGTTGAAAGTAATGCTCATGATCTTCTAATTTCCCACTCCTATATTAGGAGTAGAATGATCTCATAGAATGGACATTCTGCTTTTGGTAATTATATATCTTACAGCAGAAGTGATATCTGTTGAATGCTCCTTCTGAATTTTGCATGGTTTGGTCATGTGCATAGTTGGGTCTTTGGGAAAGCTTCTGAGCAGGTTGGAATTAATGATAATCACGCAAACTCTAGTGTGTAACTATGGCTTCCCCATTGTACACGTTCCTTGGAAGGCCCTACAGAATATAGGCACATCTTGTTTGTTAAAACAGTATTGGCTCATTCCTCCCCTCTACAATGCTGAAAAATCAAGTACTTATCTTCTCACTGGCTTATTTCCTCTGAAATGAAGACTTAATTTCACTGGGAATTAAATAAGTTTAATAAATCAAATTATTGACCTTTTTCTGAATCAGCCTAGTTATCCAGTAGAAATTTATTCTTAGATAAACGTGCCATTTTAACTTTTTCTTCTAATCCATTGGAGAAACTCATCATAGGTTTTCTGCCATCATAAGTTTTTCCTGTGTTATCTTCTGCATCTCAAAATTCAAAGTCAAAGTAAATTAAACAGTACTTCAAAAGTTCATGTGGTATTTCTTCATTATTATGTCATTGTTTACCAGATCTTAATGAAGCTATGAACTTCTTATAAAAATTTTGGATGTTTGGGGACATTCACCTTAAAGCCTAATCAATTTTCAACATTTAACAAATGCTTCGTAAATATTTAGTGTTTAATGAATCCTGGAACAAAATACTACAATAAAGTTTTATGGCAAACAAAAGATTCACCAGTAGCATTTTCTCTCTCTCTCTTTGTAAAAGGCAACAGCACCTTGCAGGGAGTTTTTGTGAAAGCATCAACCTCAGTTTATAATGAAGCTGATCTTAGATTTAGGGATCTGTCTCCCAGGGAGGTGTACTGTGACTCCACGGCACTCCTGCTCTGAGACAAATTTGAGAAAGAAACTTTTAGGTTTTGAGACATAGATAAACCAACAAATTGAGGATAGGAGGGGAAAGAACAGTTATAACTCACTGTGATTCTTAAAATGACATTTAAGTAGAAACAGGGCCACTGCACCCTCCAATGGGCCCAGACTCCCTGTTATGACTGAATCTTGAAAAGTAGACTCCCATTTTTTAGGAAAAGTCACGTTGGCTGGCTGGTGCAGTGGCTCATGCCTGTAGTCCTAGCACTATGGGAGGCTGAGGTTGGTGGATCTCTTAAGCTCAGGAGTTTGAGACCAGCCTGAGAAAGAGTGAGACCCTGTCTCTACTAAAAATAGAAAAATTGGCCAGGCATTGTGGCTGTGCCTATAGTCTCAGCAACTTGGGAAGCCAAGGCAGGTGGGGTGCGCGAACCCAGGAGTTTGAGGTTGCTGTGGACCAGGCTAATGCCATGGCATTCTACCCAGGTGACAGATTAAGACTCTATCTTCATTAAAAATATATAAATAAATACATAAATAAACAAAAAACTAAGGGGCTAAGTACAGTATCACTTTGGAAAGGAAAACAAACAAAGCTTGCCTTTCCTTTCTCAATCAAGATAACAAATGGGTCTTCCTCAGGCCCTGCCTGAAGACCAGGATTTTACTGTTCCACTTCCACATCAGAAGTCAACAGTCCTCTAAACAGCATTTCACTTAATAGATTCATTAAGCATTCAAGGCAATCAGAAGGTTAAATTACACAGAACAAACACCAGTGACTGGTATACGAGTAATAAGAGGAGGAGGTGTCCCTTGAGGGCAAAGAATGGCAGGGCTTATAATTTTGTGAATTGTATCATTAATAAAATATATTTTATTCTATTTGATGCTGACTTTAGGAAGTTTCCTGTGTGATGATTACATTTTCATGCAGGCAGATTTTTTTATGACTTTACCCAAGGCTAAAGGAAAATCTAATACAAAATTCAAAAAGACTTAGCTGAAATGCCCATTAAATTTTTAGTTTTGTCCTTTTAGGAGTTTTTAAGAGCTATAAATTCAAAGCTACCCAAAACAGGGGGAAAAAGGGTAACTTTAACTGTTTTATAACTCATAATGGGAAAACTACCTTTAAAAATATATTCTATATTCTATATTTTTAATTCAAAGATGTTTTAGAAATTTTTATTTGCCTGAGTAGTAATATTTAAAGAGAGTTTGTGTTCTGAGAAAATCACATTATTATTAATGACAACTGGAATTTTTCCAGGTTAATTGAAAGACAAGTTAACATTATCTTGTTATAACTCACAGACCTAGAAGAGTGCTTCGCCATAAATTAATTAATTATAAAGTTCTTAATCTGCATAATTATAACTTTGTTGACACCAGTACCTTCTACTTTTTTTGAACGATGCTGAAAACTGTGTGCTAAACAACATTTGGAAGAGGATGAACTTGACAGCGTTCTGAGGAAGTATACCCTCTAGCTCTGAGCATGCAATGGACTCTGAGATGAACTGAAAGGAACAGGATGGAAATTGGACAGCTCCCCTGCTTTTGTAGAATTCAACTTCTGAAATGCAAAATTGCTATTGATATTTTAATTCCAGTCCATTATCAAACTGTCACACATGTGCCTTTTTATCTTTTAATGAGCTCCTTCCATGTGCCAGATACTTCTCTGGAAACAAATGTGCATTCAAACATGGCTAAGGTAAGGGGTCTGTCTCATAGGGTCATCCAAAGGGGAAATGAATTTCATTTGTTCAAAAATATCTATATCATCACATGGAATGGAATGTGATACAGACCAGTGGTGTGGTCGGAGGAATTTGAAGTGAAAGGACAGATCTATGTCAAATGTTACTATTATGGCTGGGAGCAAGTCAGGAGTCAGATGCCTGGGCTCAAATATTCACTCTGCCAATGTGTTGTTGGACTGTTGTCCTCTCAGTTTCCTTGCCAGTAAAATTTAGGAAGAACAGTTTTACCTTGATGGCAGAACAGTTTTACACTCTGCCAACATGTTGTTGGACTATTGTCCTCTCCGTTTCCTTACCAGTAAAATTTAGGAAGAACAGTTTTACCTCAATGGATTGAGGATGAAAGGAAATGATTCATGTCAAACTCTCAGTCTAGGGCCTGACAGGTTCAAAACCCTCAATAAATAAACACCTAAAATTGTCTAAATGCTCACACTTCAGATCCATCTTCCTTTAGTTAGAAAAATTAATAGGTGGCTATATAGTACATATATTCTTTTCAAATGTGGGAACAGAACAAGCAAAAACCACTCTACAAATGCAGCTTAATGAGACAGATTGAGAGAGAGAAAATAGCTGGAGACATTAGATAGATTGCTAATGTGGGAGATTGGAACCAAGGGTGTCTAAAATGTTGAAAAAACAGCAAGCAGGCCAGTGTGTGGTCAGAGCAGAGTTAGTGATTGGAAGGTAGTACTAGATGAGATTTGAGAGGGAAAGGATGAGGTTGATAGTGTGGGACTATCTAGGCTCTCCAAAGATCTTCAATTTTGCTTTGAATTGGATAGAAGCCTTTAGAGGGTTTAGAGCAGAGAAAAGACAGAATTGGACTTATGTCATAATGGGACAACTCTGGTTCATATTAAGAATCAATCAGATTTTGCAAAGACAGAAATTGGGAGACAAATGTAAGAAAATGGCAATAATTCAGGGAACAGAAACTGGCTCATGGGACAGAGAGCTTATGGTGAACATTGTGATAATGAAGGATTATGAATATATTTTGAGGCAGAAGCAACAGATTGCTGTCAAAGATTTCCTGACAGACTTTCCTGAGCAACGGGCTGCCTGCAGATGCCACTAAATGAGATGGAGAAGATGGCAGGTGGAGCCTGCCTGGAGGAAAGAGCATACTTTTGGTTTGGGGCAAGTTAAATTTGAATGCCCATTTCCAAACTATGATGCTGGGTATAACAGAGTTGAGGACAGGGCAGCATTGGACTTCTAATTCTGGAATTCACTAGAAAGGCCCAGTCTTGACACAAATTTGAGAGACGTCAGCAGGAAGATGCTTTTTAAGCCAGGTTACCAGACATGATCATTACATGATAAAAGTAGATACAAGGAATTACATTTCCAGAAACTGAGGCATAGACCATCTAGAAGGCAAGGAAATGAGCAAAACCAGCTCTTAACAAAAGAAACTGGTAAGAAAAAAGAGAGGGTGATTCCTTGGAATTCAAGTAAAGAAAATACAAGTAGGAATTTTGCACTAAAAAAAGTAATGATTAATGATTTGTGGTGCAGGTAAATTACTTTAGTGATACCCTGGGAGAGACGCAGTGGATTCTAATCCTAGGAGCACACAGAGTGTCACATGAAGTGGAAGGACAATGTGAAAGTTTTATTCCAATTATTTCTATTTTCTCAAAGAAATGGATAAAAACTATAAACTGAGAGTTTCTAAGAAAGAGGAAAAGTTACAAAACAATTTCTAGGAGGGTGCTACTTTTACCTCATCCTTAGCAATTATAATGAGCTGTCTAGTACATAGGGACCATCTGCCAACCAAGATCGTTATCTGGTGAGCTCAAGCTGGCATTTTTCTGTTTGCTCAGATGGCTCCAAGACTTGGTTTTGCCACTGTACTGTGTTTTGAGAACAAAGATCACATTTTTATATCCCTCACACCTATCTCGGTGTCTAGCATACAAACGGATATTTCATCAATGTTAACAAAATTAATAAATATTTTAGGACCATATGGTAGTTTTTATCTGTAAATTTTTGTGGCTTTCATAACATGTGTGTTTCATGTTAACACTGACAACCCCTCTCAACACTGATATCCAGAATACTCAGTTTTACTCTTAAATTTAAAAAAGAAGTATGCAGCCTTTTAGGGACTATTTTAACAGCCCATACCATATGAATATTCAGATTTAGAAATAGTCTTCACTGTTCTGTGCCCAAGGGCAAAAATTCCAACAATTTCCAGTGCATAGTCAGTATGAAGAATTCTGACACAGTAAAAAGACCTTATTGTTTGAAATCAGAAAGACTGTAATTGTCTAATTTGGAAAGTTATTTTAGCACTCGCAAGGCTCAAGACTATAGATTGAGATCACATATTAAATGAGATATTATAGTCCAGATCAAAGTTAGTACATAGTGGGCATTCAATAAATTGTAGCTAAGTGACCCAGTGCTCAGAAATTACATTCATATTTTTAAGACAAATTGTCACTGCAAGTTGTTCATTTGGAGAAAACAGGTTATCTCTGACTCTATGTTGATCAAGGAAAGATCACATGAGTGGAATCCCATTGTTATATACATCTAAGACTCACTGGCATCCAAGGACCCTGAGAAAAAGATTATAATCAAACTCTTTTAGTTAAGCAGAAGAAGGCCAGTCACACTCAACAGGTGGGTTTCAGACAAGGAAGCAAAGTAAAAGAAGGAAATAGATCTTCACCAGGGCAAAACCACAGAGGCTTTCACAAGTTTTGAAACAGAAGGAGCATTGTATCAGCGAACAAGATAGCCTTAGACGAGTTGGAGCAGAATTTTTTTGATGGACTAGTCGTCCTCAAACTTTTTAAACAGGGGGCCAATTCACTGTCCCTCAGACCGTTGGAGGGCCAGACTATAGTTAAAAAAAAAAACAACTATGAACAAATTTCTATGCACACTGCACATATCTTATTTTGAAATAAAAAACAAAATGGAAACAAATACAATTCACACCAACTCATGTGGCCCACGGGCCAGAGTTTGAGGACCCCTGAGCATGAGAAACAAGCAAAATCAGCAGCACTCCAGTGTGGTTCTCATCGTTTCCTTCCCCTTGCCGTGAAGCACTTGACCAGAGTAAGCCTTTATTGTCTCCTAAACAATTCTGCCAAACTGTGGAGTGGAGATTCAAGTCAATTTTAATTCGAAAATTTAAAAATGATGTAACGTCACTTGATACTATCTAGTGAATTAGCCCATAACAATTACCTTACTGCTCTTAATATTATAGTCATGGTTAGGGGACATATTCACAGAAGAATGTCAATGGAAAAACAGAATGGCTCGTTGTTCTGTCTCATCTAATTCCCTTGCCTGCTGCTTCTCTGAAGCTCTTTTATCTCAGGCAGCCAACTAGGACTTTAATTCTAAGACAATTTAGGTTCAGCTTCTAATTGAAACCCAAGTTCCAACCAGTTCTCAGTTAACATTTCCACCTGATTTTTTTCCAGTGCACTCCATGGTCAGCCTAAAGGCCCAGTTAGGTATTTTCACTCTGTGTTTGGGGAAAATGCCACCACGGCCTGACTCCTCAGAAATGCCGTGTGATTTTTAGGAGGTAGGCACTACCTTATGTTGCTTTTTCGTTCTCCATAATGCTCAACACAGGAAGTAGATTTATGATCAATGGATTGGTTAGGTTGGAAAACTCTTTCTATATTGGGTAGTGAACCCAGAAATGAAAAAAGCTCTGTTACAGGTGCAATTTCCAGCATACCTGTGGCACTAATCACGACTCTGTTGCTGTGCTTATGTGACATATCTTTTTCTCTCATATCTTTTTCACTGAGGGCTGTGGTTGATGTGTCATTGTTCTTTACATTTACACGTTGACTTTCTTTTGCTTCACACCAAAAGACTCTGGATACACGTTTTGTGTTGCTTTTTGGTGGAAAATGCCAAGTCTGTGAAAATTTTAAGTTTATGAAAAGACAAAAAACACAAAGAAATAAAAGTAGTGGATATAAAAACTTTACTTATCTGCTTCCTCCACCCACCTCTACAACCACTTCTTTTGAGCCTTTTTCTCTTTCTTTTGTTATTCTGTTCTCTGACAGTAACTATATTTAGCACATTGGGCTATCTCCTAAGACCAAGGAAAACATTAATTGTGCCTAAGGCTAAGCATTATTTAATTACACTTTTTAAAGAATGGTAAAGGCATTGACAATATTTAACTGCCAGGTGAACTCAGCAAAATAGCAAGATTAGGGTGTACAGTTCTCCCATTCAACGAGCAGCAGCCTGGATTTAAAGAATGTAAGTAAATGGAAGAAAAAATGTGATTAAAATGTCAGTCCTGCCAATGGGCAATTACTTTTCCCAAAAATATACTAATAGACTTCCTCAAGCAGTTTCTTGTGTCTTTTATCTCCACAATCACCTTTCTTTTTGGGCTAGTAAAGTATCCAACAGTCTCCCAAATAGTTCCTTATTATTGGAGCAGAGGTAAAGCTTTGAAAATCATGTAATTATTATTTGACATCCAAGAGCTTAAGTTTGTTCTTCTGGTTTATCTTCCTAATAGGAACTTCAGCCCTAAGACTTATAGATATGCTATTCTCTGCCTCAGACTCCTAATAAACTAAAACATGATGTGAGTGACTGAGCAAATGGAGTAAAAAATAAGTAAAAAATATAGAAACCATAGTTGGGTAAGGTAGAAATTGATGTATAGATTAAGACCAAGTTCCAAAGAGCAGGTGCTTACCCCCACATACCCTTTACTCTGAAGAAGCTGCTCTGACAATAGGCTCCCTGGCATCACCTACCACCTCATCACTCTGTCCCAATTCACTGTATCCAAAGTAGTATTTTTAAGGCTTCTCTTTTATTATCTATTCAGTTCAACTGTCAAAAGCATATATACTTAGTACCCCCTCTGATCTAGTTATCATGTTAGGGAAAAGGGATAGGAAATGAAATAGCATATGGTGCTTTTCCTAAAAGGGCCACAGTCTTCCTGGGGCGCATTCATATAAACAAACAAAAGCCTGCACCAGGTTCCAGGAAGCACAAAAGAAAGAATATTCAAACTCTAAAAATTCTACCTAGGGAGACCAGTAAAAGCATCATACAAGCATGGCACCTGAGCTTTGATGAAAAATGAATAGTAGAGAAGACATCCTATCAGCATGAACAGTCGGGGAAGAGCACCATGGCATAAAAGAAGCATGTCCAAGGAAATGTGTTTTTTGGAATGGAAGCCATGCAAGGTGCACAGTGGAAGGGCAGAGTTTACAACAGCTGAAGCCAAAAATGTGAGCTGCATACAGTCCATAATACCGCTGATGGGAATCATGGACAACAATTTTGTGAAGAAATGATGGGTTCATTTATACTTATGGGCAAATTCAGCTAAGCTGAGAGTCAAGGGAATAAATTAAAGGCCATCGGTATTTCCAAAAAGAGGTAATACAGACCTCTGTGATGGTGATAGCAATGGTGATGGAGAAAAGGAAAAAGATTGAAAAGATATTTAGTAGTTAAAATTCACAAAGGCAAGTTATGACTGAAGATAAGAAAGGAAACTAGATGAGATCCCTGTTTTCTGACTCAGATTGCAGGGAGGTTTATAAAGCCTTTAATAAAATAGAGAACAGAGGAGGAAGAGCAAGCTTGAGTGAAAAAAAGTATTTCTCAGATTTAAGCATGTTATTTTGAGTTATTTGTGAATTCTCTCAGGCTTCGATGCCTCACAAGCACTTAAATTCATATGCTGGTAACTCAGGAAAGCTTTCTGTTCTGGAACGTTGGATGGAAGAGTGAACAGCAGACAGGTGCTAAAAGAAGCTGTGTCTTTTTTTTTTTAAGCTGTGTGTTTAAACCTGCAATCTAGGATCATCTATGATTATTTTTCTGATCAATTTCTTTCCCCCAGAGAGCATATTCTTTTCTCTGTCTCAACACGGCATTAACCACTTTTATCCCCATGCCTTGTTCAAACTTCTGCCACCTCCTAACAAGTCTTCCTCCTCAATTTTGATCTTAACATGCTATTCCGTCTTAAAATTTATGTCCCTCTTAGTTCGGGAACCTTTTCATGCCTGGTTCAATCACACTAATACCACACCTTTCAAATCCCTATAGGCTACAGCTGTGTATCCCCACCATTAGTTACTTATTTCGTAGGTAGTACTAATTTATATTAATGTATAATTTTAATGCACATATTCAGATTATATGTGCAAATAATTTTCTGTTTTGTACCAGTTTTCTCCTTTTTTTTTTTTTTTTGCAGTTTTTGGCTGAGGCTGGGTTTGAACCCGCCACCTCTGGCATATGGGGCTGGCGCCCTACTCCGTTGAGCCACAGGCACTGCCCCCAGTTTTCTTTTTTGAGGCAATGAATTATGCCCCCAAGACTGCACATATGTGCTATTTTACATACAAAATAAATACATAACACACATTTGCCACCATGAGCTTTCTTATACACATAGTGCGATAATTATACTACCAACAGTGCTTACGAGACCTCTTTAAAAAATTGTTAGGTTCAAATGAAATAATTACTTGGTAATTATAAAATATTTTATAAATTTAAAGTATATTCTAATACTAATTAAATGATAATTTGTTGAGAATTATCTATACTATCCTATTCTCTATGTATGAGTGCTTAAAAGAAGTTTGGGGTCACCTGATGTAACATTACAGAACAGATCTCAAAAAACACTGCTTCACAGGGCTTGGACTCTCTTAGCTATTAAGAGCAGGACCCCTATTTTATGAAGTAATCAAAATGTTCGTGTTCTGAACTGACAAGTAGAAGAAAAAGAAACAATTCCTGGATCAGTCATTCTGAGAAATGTCAGGTCAATTCTTTCCTCCTTGCGCTTCCTTAGAATTATATTTTAAAAAATAATGTCCACTGATAGACTGCAAGGATTGTCAGTCTTTATCGCAAAATAATAGAAAATTATTAACGCATAGTTTTTCAATAAGGCATAAAATCTCTCTGCCTGCTTTCTTTCTTTCTCTTGCCAGCCCCCATCCCCTACTCTTGCATATTTCTGTCCATTGAAGAATCCACCAGACCAGAAGGAAATGTAAATAAATTTACAGCTCTTTTGTCATTCACAACATGTTTCTTTTAGCCTCAGGTAATTCATGAGTGTCCCAGATGGATGAAACACCTAGAAAGGACAAACAGACACAGCATTCACATTCACAACAGCTGGTGATTTTTTTTTTTTTTTTTTTGAGACAGAATTTCACTATGTTGCCCTTGGAAGAGTGCCATTGTGTCACAGCTCATAGCAACCTCAAACTCTTGGGCTTATAAATGATTCTCTTGCCTCAGCCTCCCAAGTAGCTGGGACTACAGGTGCCTGCCACAACACCCAACACCCGGCTATTTGTTGGTTGTAGCTGTCATTGTTGTTTGAACCCACTAGCTCTGGTGTATGTGACGGGCGCCCTAGCCTCTGAGCCACAGGTGCTGAGCCAACAGCTTGTGAATTCTGCTGCAATTACCTTCTCCCCTCTTAAATTCAACTGACCCTGGACCTCAGGATGGGCTTTCTTCCTTTCTTCCTTTAGGATTCCTCCAGTCTCTGCTCCAGTTTTAATATACTAAGACAATTTGTTGGGAATAGCTTTCAATAAATGGTTCTACAACTATTGGAGTTTGAGGTTGCTATGAGCTATGATACCATGGGCACTTTACCCAGGGAAACACAGTGAGACTCTATCTCAAAAAAAGACAACAAAAAAGAAGATTGGACTTTTTAACAAAAGCCATTCTAACTAGAGGAAATGATATCTCATTGTGGTTTTAATTTGCATTTCCTTGATTAGTGATGTTGAGCATTTTTTCATATGTCTATTGGCCATTGGTCTCTCTTCTTTTGAAAAACTTCTGTTCACGTCTTTTGCCCACTTTTTAATGGGGTTGGTACATTTTTTTTTTTCCTGTTTGAGTTCTTTGTAGATTTTAGTTATTAGTCCTTTTTTGTATGTATAGCTTGTGAATATTTTCTTCCAATCTTCAGAATGTCTCTTTCGCTCTGTTGATTATTTCCTTAGCTTTCCACAAGCTTTTTGCATTAATCAAGTACAATTTATTTATTTTTGCTATTGTTGTGATTGCCATTGGCATCTTTCTCATAAATTCTTTGCCTAGACCACTATCTAGAAGAGTTTTTCTGATATTTTTGTCTAGAGTTCTTATGGTTTCATGCCTTTCATCCATCTAGAATTAATTTCTGTGAGTGATGAGAGATATGGATCCTGTTTCATTCTTCTGCATGTGGCTCTCCAATTCTCCAGACCATTTATTGAATATGGCTTCTTTTCCCTGTATATTTTTGTCTTCATGTGGGTAATTTTCTATCTAGATTCTCTATTCTGTTCTATTGGTCTGTGTCTCTATTTTTGTGTCAATACCGTGTTATTTTGGTTACTATAGTCTTGTAGTAGAGTTTCAAGCCTGGTAATGTGATGCCTACTGACACCACATGCACTTGCTAGTAAGTTGTACTAACCAGTGAGCACACAAGTGCACAAAGGGAAGTAAAACTCAGCAGAAATCAATCAAGGGGGAGGGAGAAGGAGGAGATGGTTGAAACCTGCCAGGTATAATGAATGCTATCTGGATGATGGGTGCACTTACAACCCTGAATCAAGCATAATAAAATTGATACATGTAAACAAAAACATTTGTATACTGTAATATTTTTCAATAAAAAATAAATAAATAAGCCGAAAAATTTAAAAATCTAAGACTTATGAAAGAAAACTAAGCTAAAATCTTAGTGACCTTGGATTTGGCCATAAGATTTTTTTTTTAATTAAAATGAGGGTAAAAATTTTAGGTTACACTATTCTCACTTCCAAAGTAAAGTTCAAGTTGTAGTAGAGCCCTTCTCTCAGTTCAGTTCAGGGCATGCTGAATACCCTCACATTGTGCACATTAGGAGAGATGCTACCAATTGCCCTCCCTCTTCCCTGCAATCACCCTACCCCTCCCCACCATTCCCTCCCCATTCCTAGACTATATATGTGTATTATTGCTTATGTAGATGTGCAATTGTTTTTATATTGGTTTCATATTAGTATTGACTACATTGGATTTTTTTTCTTTTCTATTCTTGAGATACTTTACTAAGAAGAATGTGTTTCAATTCCATCCAGGTAACTATAAAAGATGTAAAGTCTTCAACATTTCTTATGGCTCTATAATACTCCATAGCTTATATGTGTCACAGTTTGTTGATCTGTTCAAGGGGTGATAGTATTTTAGGCTGCTTCTACAACTTGGCAATCATGAATTGGGCTATAATAAACATTCCCATTCAACTGTCTTTGTGGGAAAATGATTTTTTTTCTTCCGCATACATCCTTAGCAATGGAATTGCATAATCAAATGAAAGGTTGACTTTTAAATCTTTAAGAATTCTCCATACTTCTTTCCATAATGGTTGTATTAGTTTGCAATTCCATCAGCAGTGTAAAAGTGTTCCTTTCTCTCCACATCCATACCAGCATCTGCAGTTTTGAGACTTTGTGATGTGAGCAATATTACTGGACTTAGGTGCTAATCACAGAGTGGTTTTGATTTGCAATTCTCTGATGATTAATGATAATGAGCATTTTTTTCATGTGTTTGTTGGCTATTTGTCTATCATCTTGAACAGAGAAGTTTCTGTTCAAGTCTCTTACCCACTTGTAAATGGGATTGTTTACTCTTTTCTTGTCGATTAATTTGGGTTTTCGTAGATTCTAGTTATCAGGCCTCACAAGATTTTTAAATAAGACTCAAAAAACATGAACTATGAATGCAAAAACAAAAAAAATTGGACTATATCAAAATTTTAAAACACTTTTGCTTTTCAAAAAGCACTGCTATAAAAGTGAAATGACAAGCCACAAGCTTGGAAAAAATATCTGCAAAATATATATCTGACAAAGGTCTTGAATTGAAAGTAGAAAAAGGATACTTACAACTCAGTATTAAGAAAGCAAACAACCCAATCTAAAAATTTCTTCCCCCCAAATTTAATAGACACACAAAGATATATGGGAATCAAATAAATGCAAGAAAATATGCTCAATATCGCTAGTCCTTAGAAAAGTATTATCACAATGAAATCCTACTACATAACCACTAGGACTGCTAAAATTAGAAAGAATGACCTCACAAACTATTAGTGAGAATATCAGGCAATTGAAACTAATATTCATTGCTGGGTGAGAATGTAAAATGGCACATCAATGTGGAAAAGTGTTCAATCCTCTCTTAAAAAGTTAAATGTGGGCTGGGCACAGTGGCTCATGCCTGTAATCCCATTCTGGGAGGACAAGGAGTGGGGATAGCCTGACCTCAGGAATTCGAGACCAGCCTGAGCAAGAGTGAGACTACATCTACATAAAAAATAGAAAAACTAGCTGAGTATTGTGGCAGGTGCCTGTAGTCCCTGCTGGTTGAGAGGCTGAGGCTGGAGGATCACTCAAATCCAGAAATTTAAGGTTGCTGTGAGCTATGATGGTACAGCACTCCACCCATGGTAAATGAGTGAGACTGTCTCAAAAAAAAAAAAAAAAAAAAAGAAGAAGAAGAGTTAATTATAAACTGGGCACAGTGTCACAAGTATGTAGTTCTAGCTACTCAGGAGACTAAGGCTAGAAGATCTCTTGAGCCCAGGAATTCAAGTTCAACAACTTATAACTATCCAGTGAAGGTACTCAGCAATAAAAAGAAGCAAAATATTGATATAACAACAGGAATTTATCTCAAAATGATCATGCTGAGTAAAAAGCCAGATAACCAAAACGTCATACTGTATGTTTCCATTTACGTAAAATTGTAGAAAAAGAAAATTAGAGGGAAAGAAATCAGATCAGCTGTTGGTCTGCTGAAATGGTGCTGGTAAGACTGTCATAGTGGCCGCGAATGGGGGGTTATTGGAACACATAGCAAAGGGAGGTTCTTCAGTCCCTTTCAGGAATAAGAATGTGAACCAGAGGATATGGCAAGCCTTCCTGGGGACTGTTCATGAGGGACAAGGCTTAGTGCTTCAAAGAAAACTGAAGATTCAGCAAAATTGCAAGAAATTGCTATAGAGGAAAAAGAAAGCTCAAACATCATAGGAGTCCCAATTTAAAGATCAATACCCAAATCATCTCAAACTTCTCTATTTAGCTGAAGAGAAAAGATTTGGGAAGCATCTAAGAAAAGTTGACCAACCTTTGTCAGAAGAGCGAGTTGACTCATCTGTGCCTGCTTCTGCCCGAAGAACAGTGCCACTTCAACCAGTCTCACTCAGATAAACAAGGTAGCAAAACAGTGATGTCCTCTAATTTTCCAAAGAAAAATAAAAAGAAAACATCAAACCAAAAAGTGCAAGGAGGTACAAACGTGCTGCTCAGAAACGAGAATTTGAGAAGAAAAACAAGAGAAGCAGCTCAAAGGCGCTACAAAAAAGAAAACGAAAGTGTTCAAATTATTGATCAGAAAGACTAAAAAGGGCCAACCAGGCATGAATTTACAGAGTATCTTCTTCAAAAATGCAAGAAATAAATTGCATCAGACATTTTGTCCTTACAGGATAAAGTATCTGCTGTTTATTGAGTTATTTTCATGTCTAAGGGGTACCTCACCTCCTGACAATAAGCTAAATTTGTCAACTTAATCTGAATTGCTAAACTGTAATAAGTATAAAGTGTCCAAATACTGTTGTTCTTGTGAAAGAAACTTTCCTATATATTACATGCTCTACGCAAGTGATTTTCAACCAGTGTGCCGTGAGAGGATTTCAGGTGTGCCACAAAAACTGTTAAAGATCATTAATTAAATTATTTTTGAAAGATGTTCAAAGCAAAGTATATTATTTTTGTTACCCTTTTTTTTTATCAACATAATTTAAGTGTTTCCTGGAAGTTTAACTATAGGTTCAAGTGGGCCAGGAGATAAAAAAGGCTGGAAAACACTGCTCTACACAATGTGATATGCTTCTTATTTATTGCCTCTAAAGAAGGTTGGCCTTAAAGAATCAGCACTGGGAGTCAGGCTCAGACACGTAATATTTTTGTACTATGTGAAATTTGCTTAAAATAAAATGTTTTTTAAAAAAAGAGAAAAAATGAAAAAAAGGAAAGTTGATCAGTTGTTTAAGATCAGGGGAAGGAAGGAGGAGTAGGAAGGGTAAGATGGGTTTACGAAGAGTCATAAGAAAATTTTAGAATGTGATAAGTTATCTTGATTTTAACATATATACATAAGTAAAATCTCATACACTATATCCTTTAAATATAGGCAATATATCAAATATCATTTATACCTCAATAAAATCATATAAATGTATTAAAATCCAAATGTCCATCTCAAACAAAAGAACACAGAACCTATTTGTACATCTTCTTGAGAAAGTTGAAATTACCAGTGGAACTTCTGTTCTGTTCACCAAATCACCCACTTTGCGTCATCTTCGTATTTCTCTATGGATCCTCCCAAGATTCCCATTTTCATGCTCTGTAATGTGTTAAGTGAAGAGGAGAGCCAGTGATCTATGTAGACACCAGGCATAATGTGACTCTCTCTCCCCAGCCTCATGCACTGCTCAGAGCCCAGTGTGGCCCTGAGGATCTAAGAGTTCTGCTATGTCAATAAAGCAAAAAGCATTTTACCAATATTGATTATGTAATTTCACTGGCAAACTCCTTTTGCTGGAGATCAAACTTTTACTGCTATACATTAGAAGTCGCACATCACCACAGAGCGAGCATGAGATACTTTTGGCACCACTTTTACAGAGTGAGTGCTGAACCTGCCCTGCCATTTGCAAGTTCATCCCTCAATACATGTCTTTTCAGGTGCATCAGGAAATATAGAGATGTTCCATTTAGACCACAATAAGAGCTACAACAGTAAGCTACAATCTGAGTTGTCTAAGATATAAGCAGGATGTTGAATTCAGATGAAGATAGATGTGTTATATATTCAAGATTAGGAAACTCAGCTGTGTGTGGAGGAGAAAAGAGCTTACCAAATGAGAGTTAAACTTGGCCCCTTGCCTCCTCCAGACCTCTTCAGCTTCATGTACTAGGAGCACCACTTGCAGGCTTCACGGTGAGTCAGTACTGGCCATGAGCAGCAGTGTGTTGGGAGACACCATCCCACCTGCAAGAAGCAGTGACTAAAATTTACCTTTTTGCATTAAAGTTGGGGACATCAGAGAGCACCGTGTAGTCACTGATTGGTTGAGTCCTATGATTTAACTTTGGATTACCTGATTATACAGTAGAACCTTGAACGTCTGTAAGTTGACTGCTCCAGGGACTGCAACAAACTGGTCAACAAATAGAGGTGGTCAACACAAGGAACTAGGCCTATTGTACTGATACATACATGTGGTGCATGTCCAGTATATGAAAATTAGGTCAACTTAACGAGGTAGTCAAGGTAGGGAGAGGGTCAACTATGTAGGTTCTAGTGTATTTTAGTTCACTTCAGTGAATATCCATCAAGCCCTGCTTTACACCTTAACTTAAAGGAATGCAAAGATAAATACTGACCAAAATTTTACCAGTTTGTGAGAACAGAATTCTAGAAACCACATAGATCTTGACCTCAGAGAACTCATTTAAAATGGAAGATTAAAGTCCAGTCATCCTACTAATGCTGGTCATATATGTAATAATTGTTTACTTCCAGGCACCTCCTCTTGGGGTCAATGTCTGTTACTGTTCTCAAATTCTTGCTACCACACCAGAGACCATCTTGGACTGCTGTGGGTACTGATTCACAATTTATGTGTTTTTCAAAAGTTTGAATGTTGTGGTATGGATGATTGGTTACCCATCCTAGGGCCACCCCTTCAATTGTTATCCCTATTCCTGCTTTCTTTATCTTACCTGTCAGCTTGCTATAAATGCTCAATAAATTTTTATACCCTATCATCTATAGGCTATGAAACTATAGTCAATATTACTCCAAAATCATTATTGTTCACTTTGATATTCAAACATTGTCCTTGACTTGCTCCAAACTCATGGAAGGCACCCAAAGTAAGTATAAATTACAAGGATCAAGAGGGTAAATGCCAGGGAGAGATGAAAAAAAAAGACTCAAATTACTCAAATGCAAAAATAGAAAGAAATGATGTGATCACTCTAGAAATAGAATAACCAAGAAAAATTCCTTTTTTCTAGAATTGTAGAATCTGGATTTGCTGGTTGACAAAGAGAAAGAAGGAAAATTGTGGTTAGAGAGATGTTAAAAATACTCAGGGGCAGTGTTAGTCTATAGTAGCAGGTCCTAGACAAAGAGAAGGGGCTGTGATCAGGTGCATGGGAGAAAACACTGGCAAAAATGAGGGAACATTGCTAGAGTAAGCAGAGGGGGACAAAAAGCCCAATGCTACATTCTGAGATGCGGAAGGAGGAAAAGAAACTCAAGTTGAAAGTTTGTAATTGTGCCAGTGTATTAGGTGTGTTCAGGACCTTTAGATGACATGTGTAGGAGTATGGATATGAGTAAGTTAATAATGTAGAATAACATGGATAGTTGAAGTGGGGAAGGCTTTCCTGCATCCCCTATAGATAAACAAATAGAAAAATCAAAGGACTGTTGAGCAGCAGGGAATATCTGCGTTTACTTAGCATGAAATTGCAGTGGACCCAATTATCCTAGTTCTGTGTCTCTCTTTACCCACTGCTAGCAGTCCAGCAGAAAGAGTATGGGTATTGCTTGCTGCTCCTATAGATCCCCTAGAATTAGGGATCTATAAAGCAGACTTGGCAGAAGGTTAGGAGTATCAGTGGAGGATTGCAAGATACTAATGAGATGTCACTGAGTTCTCTGACCAGGGTTCCTGGCTTTGTAGTAAGGCAAGTGGATCCAGATGGAGTTGGTGGAGGATAAGAACTGGGAGATTCTCAGGGAATTAGAGGTTATGAAGACAATGAAAGGTATGCCAGCAAGAATAAGGGATTAAGGTAAGGACCTGGTAACAAGGTGATTAACGACAACTACAAAGAAAGCATCACAGAGATCCCAAACTGAATGGCAGTGAGGTCTAGTGGCCATCCTTCTTCACTTTCACGCAGTGAGGAATGTAAAGGTCAAAACAAACAATGAGAGAGACAGAATAGAGGGCAAATTCATAGGCAAGGCACCACCTGCATATTCACTGAGGAAGATGGAGAAATGCTGTGGATATAAATAGATGAATGTGGCAAATGTGGTTACCAAAAGGATGTTAAAACAAAAAGCATAAACTTCTTAGGTAAGCAAGGTATTGAGTGAAACCATGGTGTAGAAGTGGGCATGGCATGAAAAGAGTTAATGAAAAGTCTGATTTCCCCAGCTAGCCTCAAGGAAAAGTAATAAAGAAGGCATTATTGGTAAGGTATTCGGGAAGAGTTATGCCATTGGGAAAAATAAATTTTCAAGTAAAGCTAAAAATGGATGGTGCACCAGTGGAATAGGTTCAAATCATTAGGAAATTTCCTAGCACAAAGTACCACAAAGTTTCCATGTAGGACAATTTAAAGAGGTAGCAGAAGAAATGGGAAATATGAAGAACTGTTAAGACAGAGAGTCTAATGTGAAAAGAATAGGAGTGAAGAAGTCAGGGAAGAAAGGCTTCATTCTTACAAGAGTAAGTGTTTACAGTTTGCAGGAAGGAATAGAAAGTACTTTGGAAAATGTGTAGTAAAGGCATTTAAGAATTAGATAGCCTAGCTCTTTGCAACTCTTCTTTGCTAAATTCGTACACTTTCACTCTGGTTTCTCTTCAGATTGCATAAATCTTTCGCCCTTTACTAAATTCTTACACTTTCAATTACTACACACAGATAAATTTTAATATAGAAAAATCAAAGAATCATTAAGGGTTGGTGGAGAAAAAAGTTAAAAGAGCGAGACATAAATTTAGAATTCAATCAATTCTTACACTTAGGATACAGAATCTAATAAAGTCAAATAACTTGTCCAATCTTCCTCACCTTAGGAATTGAACTCATATCCTTTAAACATACTGCCTGTAATAACTGTCAGTCAAAAGACTCCTATTTTAGCCATCTCCACTATTGATTATTTCCTTCCTTTATTTTATTCATCAATTTTGTATAAGCCATACAAAAAGGCAGAAAGCTTGAATCTCCCATTTCTTTTGGAGGGAAAGTAAACCCAATCTGGAATTGTATGCTAGCATAATTCTCACATTTCCACTGACAATTTTGATCAAAATCTTAAGTGATTAAAATTGCAAATGACTATGGGATTTTCTTTGTGCTCCATCACTCACATCACAGCTTGAGCTCCACCTCCTGTCGGATCAACAGCAGCATTAGATTCTCATAGGAGCATGAAGCCTACTGGAAGCTGTGCATGCAAGGGATGGAGGTTCATGTTCCTTAAGAGAATCTAATGCCTTGTGATCTTAGGGGGAGCTGAGGTGGTGACGCTAGTTGCAGGAAAACAAGCTCAGGGCTCCCACTGACTCTGCATTGTGGTGAGTTGTATCATTATTTCATATATATTACAATGTAATAATAACAGAAATAAAGTGCACAATAAAGATAATGTACTTGAATCATCCCAAAACTATCCCCATACCCCCTTCTACATCTGTGGAAAAATTGTCTTCATGCAACCAGTCCCTGGTGCCAAAAATGTTGGGGACTGCTGGCTTAAACAATTCTCACAACCCTTCAGATTTTCATGGAGTGGATAAGTGAAAGCTTCCTACAGCTCATGATGAAAAAATTGGATAATAAATCATTAAAATACTCACTATGGTAGTGCACAGTGGTTTGGGCCTTTAGTCATAGCACTCTGGGACTCCAAGGTGGGATGGCTTGAGCTCAGGTGTTTGAGACCAGAGCTAGAATGATTAAGACCCTGTCTCTACTAAAAATAGAAAAATCAGCTGGGCATCTTGGTGGGCACCTGTAGTCTCAGGTACTTGGGAGGCTGAGGCAGGAGGATCACTTGAACCCAGGAATCTGAGGTTGCTGTGAACTAGGCTGATGTCACAGGACTCTAGCCTCAGCAACAGAGTGAGACTCTGTCTCAACAAAACAAAAGAAAAACTCACTATGGATTGAAACATAGCATTTAAATTCCATTTTTTCCTACTTTAAGTGCTTATACCCAGTAATCTAGGCATTCTTGTATTAACATGATATTAAAATATTTAAAATAATACACAGCTGCTCTTGTTTGGGCTTAAGGGGAATATGTTGCTTTTTAAGTGTTTTTAAAGATTGATGATTCACAAACCTTAAGATTCATGAACGCTAATGAATATCAATGGGCTAAATTCTCTCTTTAACTTTCAAATTCTCAGTAAGGAGGGCGTTTATTATTTGTAAGGTTTAGTTATTCTTGTATCTTTTTGTATATTCGTTTTATTTGTTTCTTTTATTTTGATTATAAACATATGTAGAGTCTAAAAGTGACTTATTCAATGTGGAAATCTATTGCACTAAATTACATATTACAATAATATTAATATAAAAAATGTAATGCTTATCCAACCTGTTGCTTCATGCTGTACTTGGGAAAAGGCTCCAACAAGAGTTATTTCAAAAAGAGAACTAGAAAAGAACTGCAAGAATATAAATCCTATCCAAAAAGTCAGAATTTCTCATCATCTATGTGAAAAAATTACCCCAAATTTACTCAAAATTAGTAGGGCTGAGATAAAATGTTTGGATCTATGCATTAAGGCAGAGGTGTCTAAACTTACCTTCGTTTTGTTTCTGCCACACATTGGAAGAATAAGAGATATCTTGGGCCACATAGTAAATACACAAACACTAACAAAAGCTAGTTAGCAAAGAAAAGGTCCCTGCATACTTTTGGTGATGTCCTACAGCACAGATAAACAAAAAGTGTCCTCACTAAATCAGCATGTGACCTGTAGGGCACAGGTTGGACACCCTGCTTTAAGGTTTTCCTAAAGAGGCTTCTCACCACTGGCCACTTCTTTTGTCCTTATTTGTACTTTATCTGTAAGTGTATGAACACATACCAATAGCTTGCCAGGGTATGATGGAATTTTTTGCAATAAGCTTCATGCTAAGGTAGGTAGACAAAATAACCAATCCTATACCCTCCACAGGGCTGTTCATCTTTCTCATATGGTATATTTCCACAATAATTACCAAGTGAACAAATGGGCCTGTGATTCGGGACCTTTGGCCACAGTTGACTGAATTAGGTGCAATCATCAATCTTGCACTGACCATGTCACCCTGGGAAAGGAAGAGAGAGAGTATCTGCCTTGAAAATCCTCCGGACTTTCTGAATTCTGGAAATGGCAGAAATAAAAAAAAACAGCTGGATACTGTTTTAGATTTGAAAAACAGATAATTGCTCAAATGTTTATTTTGCTTATAGTATTTCTCATGATTTTATGTCCCTTTATAACCAAATATCCCTGATGAAGTCCCTGGCAAGATCCTTGGATGATAATTCAACAGTAGGAAACAGTTTTGAGGCTTAACTTTGATTCAGACGCTATTTTAAGTACTTTGTATATACATTCAAATTTTCAAGTATCACAACTATTTAAGATATTACCCCTAACTTACAAATAAATAAACCAAGGTACAGAAAGGTTGTACGACTTGCCAAAAATGGACAGAGCCAGTAAATAGCAGCCCAAGTTACAGACCTATGAAGTCTGACCCTAGGGCAGGTGCTTTAGCCGCTGTGTGCACAGAGCCTGCACAGAGCTCCCATCTCCCTGCTTGGTTTTATATTCACTAATGTAGTGATACAGAGTTCCCCACAATCTCATGAAGGGAACACCCTGATCTTTTACCCTTAGCTGGAGGGACTGCATTCATTCATTTGTGGATAACACTCATTAAACATTGAAAAAGTGTTTCCATTTACCAAGTACTGGCCAAATGTAATTCTCAAGACCTTATACCTTAGACAAATGACCCAGGTGGAGACTTCTCACTTGAGCTTTTCCCTTTGCCAAGCTCTGGTGCTTTTTGCTCCTCCTATGTTCCCTTTTGTCCAATAAATCCTATCTTACCCCTAATCTGTGGTCCATGGGTTCATTCTTGGAAACCCCGAGAACAAGGACCTACTGAAGAAAAAAATTCCAGTAACCATAGGTCTGAGAAGTTCCAAGGTAGATAACAGCCAGGGTAAAAAGCCTGAAAAAGCATTAGAATTATGAAAAAGTAACAATGTCTGGAGAGGCCAGGGGTTGGAATATAAAGATTAAAATTCTCCTTTCATTGCCTAAGAAGTTTGCCGAAATTTTTCTTGGAGCCATGTGAGCAGAGGGGTATAGAAGGCGAGTGTGGTGGAGTGAGAGGAGTCCTTTGCTTTTGCCTTTTGGCCCTTAAAGTAAGAGTTTATAAGTTAAGGCAGAAACTTACAGGCATTAGTCATTTTCCTGAGCAACTAGGTTTCTATTTTCCCCAAAAGATAATAGATTTAAATGTTTTGAAATATATCCTTTTTTATTGTTAATAATCTGGGAGTGCCATAGCGACTGGCAAAGATAAAGTAATAAATACATGGATGGGTGGCTATAATTTTATCATCACCTAACTTCAACAATTGAATTAGTTGCTGGCACTTCATAACCAGAATGGCTCAGATAAATGTCCTGCTACCTGAACAGATTTCTACAGAGATATCACCGCAAGTCATGCTTCTAATTTCCTCCCTTTGACAAGAGACAACGGATATATTGTGAAGTGTGGCTGATTTTTATCCACTGCATTAAACAAAGCACCTTTTGTTGCCTTGATCATACTTTGTTCCTTTGTAGGAAACACTTAGCATGACTCATGGTACCTGCTGATATGTATTACCTTGGGCTGTGTAAGAGGTAAAATAAAAATGTTAAGTTTAAAGAGCCAGAAGTAATAAGGATATAGAAAGAAAATCATCTGGAAAAAAATGGTTACATGAGAACATGGCAAATGCCCAGTAGCTACGTGTTGTGGCTTGGCTGTACTTCCATCCTTGTTTCACATCAAGGATGTAAAACAAAATGTCCTGTGTTCTAAGCTGTGGGAAACAAATCAGTGACCCTGCAGGGAGAAATGATTGCAATTGCTCCACTACTCAGGTCCAGATGTCATAGTTAGATGAGTCCAAATCATTGTAGGATGTTGGGTACACCTTTCCACTAACTGGTGAACATAAAATCTGGTATTCAGGTTGAATTGAATGATGTCTGTACAAAATCTTCACAGTTTGGGGCTACAAAGACATACCATTCATTTTTCCTTTTACCAGTGAAGTCAACATGCTCCAAAAAAATAAAAATAAGAGTCTGAAATGATGGACAGGCTACTTGTGCAACAATATGCCACTCTCTTTGTACCTCCGAGGTCCAGCTCTTTGTTCTCAAAATTTGGGAATTTTCCAAGTGCTGTGGCCTCCATTGTGAGGTTTCAACAATTGCAGTAACAGCCCCTATTCATCAAGTTGATGGGTTTTTTTTTCTAGTGATTTTAGAAAATTGCGATTTCACAGGAAAGGGAGAAGATATATTACACCAACTAATTTCATAATATCTAATTTCTTTATTTATTAGGCTTTTCAGTCCTTTACTTAAGTTAGTAATTCCCAAATATTAATAAATATAACAATTACTGGGAAAATAAAACTTTCATACAAATTCCGAGGAGTATTCCGTAGTTCTGGGTGGGGTACAGAAATATCATTTTTTAAAATAATGACTCAGTTGATTCTTAAGTAAGTGGTCCAAGTGCCACACTGTGAGAAACTTTCCTAGAGACACTAGGTCTGCAGGGCCCATTGCTTAGAAATAACTCTGGCCTGGCCTCTGCTTAAGGGCAATTTTGATTTAGATTCAGAGAAGAGCTGGAGAGCAAAGGATGGATTAATAGGAGAGTCAACCGAAGACCCCCGGTACATCCATCAGGCACGCCCTGCTGTCCCTGCAATGGGAGGCAAGTCTCATTTCAATGAGTAGAGAGAAAGTGAAGAGCAAGTTCCCAGGAAAATGGAGTTTCCTATCACCTTAGATATATCCATTCTGGTGGTCAGAATATCACTCCTTTCCAATTAGAAATTAAAGATCATTTAGGGAGATAAAGTGATTAATACCCCGATTGGGATCTGTAGTCTCAAAAGAGTAGCCTTGATCTTTCCTCTGTCTCTCTCTCTCTTCGTCTCTCTCTCTCTCTCTCTCTGTGGCCTAGAAATCCAGAGGGATATTGTTTTTCATTTAAGTTTCTGAGCTCCACATTTTGATATATTTTTGTGATTGTTCTATCAGGTCCCCTATAGTTTGGCTTTTGAAGAGCACACAGTCCAATTCCCAAGAGGAAGACTCTGATACTTCAATTTCCAAACAACTGTATATCATATGGCTGAGTTTGCCCTCATTCCTCTTACCCTATATGAGATCAGAATGTGCACCTTAACTGAATTTAAAAAACACACTGCAAAAAATCAAATGCAAAATTGGTATTTTGTGTTTCATGGTAAAATGGATGAGAAGAGCAATTAATGACATACAGCATTTCAGTTAAGATAATTTTTCTATTTTCCACAAAAAGAGTTTAATGCAACTCTTATATTATATAAACCACTAAAAAAGCCCCCTAACACTAATCTTTAGGGGAACCAAACCACGTGCGAAACTCACAACTACCCTAGTGAACTAAGAAAGGTATAAAACATGGACCTTGTATTTACTTAAGCTTTTAATTCCTGAACACCTCTGTGAATTAACTGGGATTTTTTCCCTCTCCATTAACTATTGGCTCCTATATTTTTCTTCCTTTGGAATCTAAAATAAATAAAATGGGGAAATGTTTCTGCCTCTTGAGTTGATTAACTGTTTGGCCAACATTTACAGAAGGTGTTTGTTACAACCTATGGGAGCAATTTCTTAAAATAAGTGCTTATAAGTTGCCTTCTATTTGCCTAAAGTGATCTTTCACCTTAAAGTGTAGTGAGGTGACTGAATGTCAGTGCAATTTCTTTGATGGCCAACAATAATCCTTTCTCTAGGGGCAATAGCCTCATCCATTTCTGATGACATTCTCCAGTAATATATCGTGTCTGACATTTAACCCTTTTAAAACTCAGTGGAAATACACTTCCCTGTTGTTTTAACACCCATAGGAGAGCCAAGTGTGCTCAGGCATGCAATTGCTCCCTGTTAAGGGAAGTTTTAACCTTCAAGTAGCCTGTTTTTAAATGTTTTTTAAAAACTCACAGTCAGAGTGGATAATTCTGTCAATAAATTGCCCGTTGTAAACTTTAATTGCATTATGTTTGCAGAATAGTGGGCTACTTGATGCAATTGACTTTTTTTACACCAAATGGAGAATATTAGAAACAGAAGTCAAAGGAGACACCAGAAGCTTGGACTATGAAAGCCTAGCAGGAATTTAGAGATGATGCCTAACCTCCAATTTTATAAGTAAGAAAATGGGGTCCAGAGAGGAATATCCATGCTCTTCAAATGTATATCATCCTTTTCTTTTTGTGGATATTATGGGGGTGCACACATTTTTTTTACAGAGTTAGCTTTTGTATATTTTAAGTCAGAGTTGTGCCTTTCACCTAGAAAGTACACAATATGGCCATGCAATGTATCCGTTAGTTGTGAATTTACCCCTCCCCTTCTGCGAGCCAACCTTGAATTTCATTGAGTTTTACTTCCATATGTGCACACAACTTTTGATCAACCAGTTCTGATTTAGAACTGAATATATGTGGTGTTTGACTTTTCATTTTTGTCATTCTTCACTTAGAAGAATGGTCTCAGATTCCATCCATGATGTTACAAAAGATACTAGACCACCATCTTTTCATGGCTGAATAGTATTCCATGGCTGCATTTTCAGACCCTATATCATACATTTTAAATGCTGTGTTTACTCCATCCACTTGGAACTTTTAGTTCTTGCCCCATGTGAGTAGCTTCTACACACAGTAAAGCACTAGCTCACATGCACTTTGTTCTGATGCAACTCTACAGAAGACTAACAATATTTTATTAAATAATCAGTTGTGTCTTCATTGCTCTGGGTATAAACAAAAATCATTCTTAGTGACTTGCTCAACAATACACAAGCAGCCTGGAGGAGAACCATCGCCTCTTTTCAACTCTCTCCAGCTTGTACTATCACTGTGCATGCAGGATTCATACTTCATTTTGTTGACTCGGAGATTTTGGAAGAATTGGCTGTGTTTGTTTCTCTTCTCTTTTTAACAGAACACACCTGAAAAACGTATAAACTGTTGAAAAGATTTACCCAGACACATTTTTTAAACTGAATCTCATCTTTATATAAAAGACAACAGAGCGGCACCTCTGGCTCAGCGAGTAGGGCGCTGGCCTCATATACCAAGGGTGGCGGGTTCAAACCTGGCCCTGGCTGAACTGCATCAATAGCCGGGCATTGTGGCGGGCACCTGTAGTCCCAGCTACTCGGGAGGCTGAGGCAAGAGAATCGCCTAAACCCAGGAGTTGGAGGTTGCTGTTAGCTGTGTGACTCCATGGCACTCTACCTAGGGCAATAAACTGAGACTCTGTCTCTACAAAAAAAAAAGATAACAGGACCTTAAAGATTTAAACAGTGTAGAATTAAAATGCTGGTTCTGCCACTGTCTACTTATGAAATAACTAACACAGCTAATCTGAACTTGAACTGTCTACTTAAGAAATTACTCAGGTTCTCTGCATCTCCTTTCCTAAAAGTGTTATTGTAAAATTAAATAAATAATGTTTATGAACCAGCCACGTTTTATAGTGGTCACTTCTCTCTTGTGTCCTGTAACTTGACACTTTATAATTTCCAGGAGTTTTTTAACACACATTATCTCACTGGAGTCTTATTACAGCCCTGTGAGGTGGGCAGGAGATATTATCCTCTAATTATAGACAAAGAAAATGACATGCTTGAGATATGGTTCTGAGAAAATAAAATCAGGCATCTTATGCATCTATCAACAGTGTCTAATCAGTGCCAAGAACCACAGCAAGATCTTTCTGTGTGCTAAAGCCTAAAATAAACAGAAGCTCTCACTTTCACGGATTCCAGAACTTACCTAGCAAATTCCAAGGGAATCCCAGGTGAACAGGGCTGGGAGTCTCCAGGATAAATACCATCCTGTTCTGACAAGGACTGGTTTGATTCAGGTGTACCATCAATGGATAGGATTACAAAAAATCTCAACTGATTAATGGAAATCAAATAGGAAGGTTTTTATTTATTTGTAAATGAAATCTAAAAGCAGATCTTTCTACATACCACTGAGATACCACAGGTCACTGATTGTCGAGATTTCCCCTGGGTGGTCAATCTATTCATCATATCCTCAGTCTTGCCAGTGGTCTCAAATACATTCAGATAGCTGGTGTACCCATGCAGTTCTAGTCATCTTTCATATAACAGAAAACATGGAAGCCAGCATGCAGAGATGCAGTGTTACCATAGTTCTTTCAAGCTAGGGTGGTTGGAAGGGAGAAATTACATTCCCTGTTAAACATAGCATGACGCTAGTAAATGGCCATGGATGTTGAACTGAATAGTGGTGAAGGGAAGGTATGTGAATAAATACGTGTGTGGCTAAGACAGTGAGTGAAAGTCTATAACCAGTTGTTATTCCTTTCTGCAGTACTCCCACGGAAGGGGTGGGCTCCTGCTAAGTAGATTTGGGGAACCCTTTTGTCCATAGCCATCACTGTGTGTAGCTCTAGTTTCTAGGTGTTCTCTGCCTCACCAGGTGTGGTGAGTAAACACAGGAAGGTGTGTCTAGAGTTGACCCACAATGGGGGCAGTCATCAGCCAAGCAGAGCATCACATGGCACTTCTGAATCTGTGTCCTCTGCAGATGCACAAACTCTGCCTTCATCTGGGAACTGCCAAAGGAAATGGGCCTAGTAGAGTCTCTCTCCTCCTTTAAGAACATGAGCATGGCTTCTCTTGTAATGCCTGGTTAGCACTTCTTCTCCCTAACCTCACCTTTCTTTGGACAATATCCTGTGATTCTCCTTTCCAAGTCCTGGAATAAAATGCAATGGGCATTGAAGAATATACTTAGAGAGTTGGAAAGATATGGTAATATTCAAAGAACTTTAAAGTCTTCTCAATGTGCTAAGTTTCATGGGAGCCAGTTCTGATTCTATGACCTTGGACACATTATTCCTTTCTCTTTTCTGAGCCTCGTTTTACCCTTCTGTCAAATTAAGCAGATGTTGGACACAGTGGCTCATGCCTGTAATCCTAGCAATATGGGAGACTGAGGAGGGGAATTGCCTGAGCTCACAAGTTCAAGACCAGCCTGAGCAAAAGACCCTGTCTCTAATAAAAATATAAAAAACTGAGGCAAGAGGATTGCTTGAGCCCAAGTTGGAGGTTGCTATGAGCTGTGATGCCATGGCACTCTATCCAGGGTTACAGCCTGAGACTCTGCCTCCAAAAAAAAAAAAAAAAAATTAAGCAGATTTACTGGTTTATCTTGGGTTTAGCAGGCTGTAACCTTCTTAGACATGTTTTTTTCACAGCTCTCAAATAGTATTTATTCAAACAAAGCATACTGATCTTAATCTAAGCTTTCCTTGTGCAATAATGACTTCCTACGCAGATCAGAGGATCCACCAAGATCATAAGTAATTAAATTGGGAGGGGATTTTATTCATTTTAAAAAAGTCATTGTGGGTGGAGGAAGGGTGATTGGTGGGATCACACTTATGGTGCACCTTAGAAGGGTACAAGTGAAAATTACTAAATG
>CAUYRH010007578.1:0-24758 GCA_963574655.1 Perodicticus potto
GATCTTTAAGGGCTGCAACTTCTTGTCTCAATGTGTCAAAATCTTTGGTCATTTTGTCTTTGAATTCGTTGAATTCTTGAGACATCTTTTGGGTCATCTTTTGAATTACTGCTTGAAATTCTAATTCCATCTTTTCCTCCATTCCACTAATTTATTTGCAATCCAGATTCTGAATTTGATTTCAGACATCTCAGCCATTTGCCTATGCAGGAGATCTTGTGCTGTGTTTGCCTTGTTGTTACTTGGAGGGGTTGGTCTACTCTGATTATTCATATTGCCAGAGTTTTTCCGTTGATTCTGCCCCATGGTTGTTTTTCACCATTGTGTCTGGCCCTTCAAGTGGTGGGCACAGGACCGTGCGGTTGTCCGGGAAGTTTTTGGCCGGTGGTGGGCCTGCAGAGAAGCCTGGCAGTTGCCGGTGGGGTCCCTGGAAAAAGGCTGGCCTGTGGAGGCTCCGTGAGTGCAAGACGGAGGCCCACGCAGTTGCCAGGAGTGACCCTGGCCTGGCAGTCATGGGCAGAGTCCCTGGCAGAAAGCAGACCTACAGAAGTCTGGCAAGTGTGGGATGCAGGGCCAAGCGGTCCCCGGGGTAGTTCCTGGCTAGGGGCAGGCCTGCAGAGGCCTGGCAGTCACCAGCAGAGTCCGTGGCAGAAGGCTGGCCTGCAGAGGCCCTGTGGGTGCCAGGTGGAAGCCCGGCGTGGTTGCCAGCACTGTCCCTGACCAGGGGAGGACCTGCGGGGGCCCTGCAGGTGCCAGGCAGAGGCCTGCACAATAGCCAGGGGAGTTCCTGGCCAGGGGCAGACCTGCGGAGGCCTGGCAGTTGCCAGCAGAATCTGTAGCAGACAGCAGGTTTGCAGAAGTCCGGCAAGCACGGGGCGCAGGGCCAGGTGGTCTCTGGGGGAGTTCCTTGCCCAGGCTGGGCCTGCAGAGGCCTGGCAGTTGCAGTCAAAGTTACTGGCAGAAGGCAGGCCTGCAGAAGCCCAGCAAGCATGGGGTGCAGGGCCAGGCAGCTGCAGGGGGAATTCCTGGCTGAGGGGCGGGCCTGCCTGCAGAGGCCTGGCAGTTGCAGGCAGAGTTCCTGGCAGAGGGTAGTCCTGCAGAAGCCCAGCAAGCTCAGGCATGGGGCCGCACGGTTGCCAGGTTATTTACTTGCCAGGGGCAGACCTGCAGGGGCCCTGCGGGTGCCAGGCAGAGGACTGTGTGGTCACCAGGGGAGTTCCTGGCTGGGGGAAGACCTGCAGAGGCCTGGCGGTTGCCATCAGAGTTTCTAGTATTCCGCGGGCCTGAGGAAGCCCGGCAAGCTCAGGGGCAGGGCCAGGCACTCGCCTGTGGCTTCCCTGGCCAGAGGGGAGGGAGGCTCACCATGGCCCCCCGGAGTCTTTTCCTGGTGTGGTGCTTGTTCCGGAAGGTGGGGGTGGGGGGTGCTGCTCAGGGACCTCCTCCCTCAGTCTCAGCGGGGGTTAGGCTTCTGGTTTGTCAGGTAAGGGGGGAAGGGTGTACAGTAAGTTCAGAATGGTGGGGAAAACTTTAGTTCAGTTTTTCTGAATAGCAATAGAGTTTTCAGAGTCACACTGGGGTGCTCAGAGGAAGCACATCTCACTTCCCGCAGCACTCTTTCGTGGGGTGAGACAAGAGGTCCACAGTCCACCGCTTATCTGTAGAAAGCTCACAGGAGCAAAAGAGGAGAATAAGAAGAAAGGAAACAGAAAAGCAAGAAACTCAAAGCTTTCTTGGGGGAGGGGACAGGCACTCTTCCTTTCAGATGCATTTTGTACCTGAAACGTGCTTTCTTGGGGTTGCAGCCAGTCTCAGCAGAGGTGATCCACAGAAATCACTTCTCTCTCTTGGCTGGGCTCCCAGTATTCAGCTTAATTGTGCAGTTTCTGGAGGTTATCTTCCCTTTTGGCCAGGAGCCTTTTTCCGAAGCTGCTTCCAGTCAGCCATCTTGCTTCGCCCCCCCCCATATGTACTCTTCTAAGAAACTATCTAAGAGTTTTCAAAAATAGTTACATTGTGCACTCCAGCAACATATAAGAGTTCCAGTTACTCCATGACTTCAGCAACATTTGATGCTGTCAGTTTTTTTTTTAACTCAAAATATAGTAGAACATTTAAAGTGATCCTTTACAGTATAAATGTTAAAGATAACATTTGCACGTTGAGAACATTTTTGTGTGTCTGTGAGATACTTAATGTGTCTTTTATGAGGTGTTTATCCAAAATGTTACTCCTCTTTGTGGTTTCCCCTCTTTTTTTGACAATTAATACATTTGCTCTAGGATGATAAAGCAAATTTTTGTCATAACTTGTCACAAGAATCATTATTTTCAAAGGTAACCATATTGTCTATAAATTGTGTTTTTCATTTTAATTGAAGTAAAACAACTTTGAATGCAAATAGACTAACCACAGGTGCACAACTTTTATAAAGATTGTAAGGATTGCCTAATATATGTATTACTGCTAACATATAATTCAATTCATTTATAATTTATAGATTCTAGCCTAATTCAAATAGTTGGTTCTCTTTTCAATTCTAGAAGAGGAACAAATCTTATTATTTCCCTATTTCTCAAATTTAACGAATAGCTATTATCTAAAACTTCCAATGCCTAAGAATTTCTTACACATGTGTTGCTTCTTATTTCTTCAGTAAACAACAAACTAGCTGCCTCTTCACAATACTCTCAGAATTATGAAAAAGTATTAGAGTTACTTTCTTTAAAGCATATGGTCTCTAAACATTAGGTATTATGGAAATAATAGAATGAGAATTCTAGATCAAAGAATGATGTTGGTTTTATGTATAGATTATAGATTTCTAACAGCTTTGAAAAATTATACCAGGTTATAAAATTCTCCTATATCCTATCACATTCTAATCAATGTTGACTTGAAGGATCTAAGTCATGGGATTTCTGAGGTCAGTTGAACCCCCCAAATTATTTAGCAGCATATTGCTTAAGTATTTGATATATGCATACCAATGACTTGGGAGGCACATGAACTAATGTATTTAGTAGATATATTTTTGAAAGATTAATAACCAGTAAAATAACAACTATAGGCCCAAATGAGAGGAAAACAACTAAATTCAAGAAGGGAGGAGGGGGTTTGGTAAGTTGCCACATATTGGGTATAATATAAGGGTATATGGCACCCTTCCAGGTTGAAGGATTCAACCTGAACTCAGAATTTACCTTAATGTATGTGCCCTCATATTAATCTAAAATAAATTGTCTTGATATTTAAGAATTTCATGTATCAATGTAGGAGAGATCACAAAGCTGCAATTTTTTATTCAATGAGTCCTTTTGAGCCATAATCAAGTTTGGGGCCTTTAGAATATACCTAACATGACATTAATGAAAAATTCATATTTTACAAACTTAAGCAATGACATATAAAAGTGATGGACATATACATTTCAAATGCAAACTGCAACTTATATTTACATTGTGAAGAAATTAATATAAATATAAAAGTTCTTAACATACGCTTTAGAAGCTAATGATTAAGAATATAATGAAATTTATTTATACATCATTATAAATTTTATATTTCAATTTTTTTTGCAATGCACAGGGACAAAATTGTGTGCTCTCTTTTCCTATAACACTAGTAAGCCACCTTCATAGCACATACACTGTTATGTCACAGTTTACTGTATGATGTTTTTAGAATTGTTCAAAGAACAAACACCTTTTAAAAACTAAAATTTGATTTAAAGCCATTTTAAGAAGCAAAAGGCTTATAAGGATTGAATCTTCTCAAACAAAAGATTGAGAGAAGGCTTTACCTACCAGAAAGAGATGGGAAAAATGTTTCATTTTGAATGCCATTCCTCATCTGTTGATAGTAGCTGATTGGAGTACCATAATGAGGGAAATTGGAAGCTGTCTAGGCTCAGATGGAAAGAAAGCAATGGCTTGTTAAAGGCTGCAATGAGCTTGGGAATGAGAGAACTACACATGAATGCCAGCCCCACTCTACTGTCTGTTCAGTGAGAGTCCTTCACTTAACGTCAATACAAAGTATACAAGAATCATGCTCTTTTTATGTCTATAGGAATTAAAATGAAATGACACAAAACCTTTGATCAGAATATCTTTGACCACAATATCTCAATCTTTTTCACAATTCTTTTCAAACTTCAACAAACTGGGGCAGTGCCTGTGGCTCAAAGGAGTAAGGAGCCAGCCCCATATACCAGAGGTGGTGGGTTCAAACCTGGCACTGGCCAAAAACTGCAAAAAAAACACACTTGGACAAACTGGCTATGGGAGCGATTTATTTGCTAAGCTTCATTGGAAAAGATGCTCTGTTTTGATAAGAAGATCATTAAAAGTATGGAGTACATAAGTTTCCGATCATACTATAGAAGTACATTTATTTCTTAAAAAAACATTTGTTTAGAAATAATAGTTATGTTTCTCTGAAGACAAGGAACAAAACATCTTCTTACAACTACTTTCCCTTGATTTCAAGACAAACAGTTGTCTAGTAACCTTAGCTCAACCATATTTAGTAACCATGACCTCAGACTACATTAAGACACCATGGCTTCAGGGTATCCATACAGAAAGGTATAAGCACTGACTTTTTGTGTGTGTGTGAGGGTCAGATCATATACCTTGAAGTGTTTTTCATTAGACTATGCTATTCTACTCAACTATATATTTATTTGTGGTGTTTGAAGAACACTGATGAGACAATGGAGTGGCCAATGTCCTTTCCTATCACTGTATTTAGGAAACATGAATACATTTATATAGCAAAATTTTCCTTTGCTATTCACACCCTAGTTAAGAAAATGATTGCTTCGGGTGAAATAAGCTGGATGTCATGTAGAGGGATCACACTGATTGTTTAATTAGTGACAGTTACATTAAAGGAACTTCTGAAGTCTTTTTGAGTGACCTCAGAGGTTTGGGTTAATTTAGATTTATTGCTGTTTTGATAAGACAGTGTTTTTCCTGAAACTTTCCTTTGTTTACAGGAGCAGAGTAAAGGATGCATTTGGTCTTCCACACGACAAACAGAACAAAGGTTTTGATAATACCAAATTCTAAGCTATAGTCTCTTATGTGAATATCTTTCAACACATGGAACATAATCAATTTTCCAAAATGAATCAAATAGCCTTTGGAGGTTATTCCTCTCTGACCAATGGCCGTTCTCATCTAAAACAAATGTCAAGACAAAGCATCTTCAACAATGACTTAGGAGTCAACAGAGCTCAACTATTCAATTTGGGGGGCTGGCAATAATTTTTTAAAAGGTCTGTCAAAGCATAATATACACATAATTGAAACAGTAAAGGGAAAAATGTATTTTATTTTCTGATTCTGAACACGTTTTGTTGCAGTGAAGAAAAATTACAACTATTGTTCAGTTATTTAGTGTGTTATTGCAACATTATATAACACAGAACATTTATTGTTATAGAAAGTGCTTTTCACTTTAAAGGCCCAAGTCATAAAAAGTTGTGCACCAGTAATTATCATTTACCTTTTCTTTAGGTACATTACTTTTCATATGCTTTCATTAGTGCTTTGCTCCCTAGCGTGCAAGTAACTTAAAATCTACTAGCCAAAACCCAGCTGGGGAGAAAAAAGGAGTTATTCTTGCTTCAGTCCTTTAAGTTGGAACAAAGCATTTTGCAAAAGAAGGTAGTTGTAAAAGAGCCAGACTGAGGAACCTATAAAGTGTGTGTAGCAATCATAGGATTGCTCTCTCCAATCCGTAAGACTTCATAGGCTTCAGGCAATTAACAAACACTATTATGCCTTTATGTGTTCTTAATTTTGCATAATGCCCCACAATAACTAACTCTAGAATGTTTGGTTTATAGTTCTTTTACACACAAATGTTGATATTTGCTTTTACTACAAGGGGGCTTTTGTTGGTGCTGTTGTTAGGAGAGGGAAATATTATTTGAGTCAACTGTCTCGAATCACTTCCCTAAAACTTGAAGAATAAATAAATCTATTTAATTTTTTCTATTCACTGATGTGTCACATCAGATGCTTTGACTGTTTCTTGATCCTTTTGGGGGGGGCACTGAGTTAATGTCAGTAATAAGTAGAAATGAATATGCTTTCAAAATATTATATTTAGCAATGAGCAATAAAACTTGTGTTTTATCATTTGTATTATTCTATTAACTCTTAGAAAACTGCAGTATAAAAGGAAAAAGACAGAAGAAAACATGGATAATAATGTCCAGGCGACCAAAAAATTGGCTTGGATTCCCCCGTTGGAGTTCATGAAAAAAGTAAATACATGAAAGTTGGCTCACAATGCGACTTTTCAACTGATTATTGAGTGTCACCAAAGACTTCTTTATTTTCACCACAGTTAACACCTCGAAAGCTGAGTTATTTAAAAATAATCATTGTATGAGTCTGAGAAAGACAGAAACAAAAACTTAAAATGATTTAACACCAATGAAAATCAGGAGGAAAAGGAAATCTAGACTTCTTGATAAGATGCAGAAATAACTTGAGCTGTAGACTCCTTTCTGATAACTGCACTTTAGTGATGCCACAGGGGTTATATTGATGAACCTGTAAGATTTATATAATATCTCTGAGAAGCCTCTGGAAGAACAGAACAAGTTGGGTCAAGTGTCTGGGATGGTAATGCGGGGACAGGCTTGGGAGATTATATCTGTGCCCATTTCATAGCCCCCTGACAAAGAGGGCCTGCATTCAGAAATAGCCCTGGAGTGTGCAAGCTGAGCTTCACGTCCTACCTCCAGGACCTTCACCCACGCTTGTCTGCTATTTGACTCTGATTTCAGAGACAAGAGGGATTTTATTTGCGTGGGAGGCAAGAAAAAGCTTTCTTCATTGTTGTTGTTACATAGATGGGTTGAAGTGACATTAAAGCTTTCTCCAAATTCTAAGAAGTTTATAACATCCTTCTATCTCTGAAATCCATTTCAGTTAGTAGACATTCTCAGAATAAGAAATTATTAATTTATTTTTCTTCTAAATATTTCTGTCTAATCATTGAATCAATTTTTTTTTATAACAACTCCATTGCTTTGTTTTCTGTCTTCACTGCCCATTACAACTCTGCAGACTTTGTGTCCATTTTATTTGGGTGGGAGGAGCCATAAGACTGCTTTCTCTGATGTGCAAGACTTCATAGGTCAAATGAAAGAGTTGCAGAATTGGGAGTAAGTACAGCTGAAAGCAAAATACTCTCTTGCTTAGCACTGTCATATGTACTTCTTTCCCCAGTAAATATTTGTGTTCCACAAATAAAATGTACTTCCCAGTTCTACAAAGAAAATGTACTTCCCAGGATGCAAGGGCATCCTTGCATACTCCACTCTATACCCTAGGAAAGCAAGAGCAAGTCTTAGTCCAAATTAGACTGTCTAGAATTGTGAATGTCGCAAGCAAAGTAATCCATGGCTGTGTGGGTTAAGTGTTTTTTGTTTTGGTTTTCGTTTTTTTTTTTTAGACAGAGTCTCACTATGTTGCCCTCGGTAGAGTGCTGTGGTGTCACAGCTCACAGCAACCTCAACCTCTTGGGCTCAAGTGATTCTCTTTGCCTCAGCCTCCAAAGCAGCTGGGACTACAGGCACCTGCCACAACGCCTGGCTATTTTTTGTTGCAATTGTCATTGTTGGTTAGCTGGCCAGGGCTGGGTTCAAACCCGCCACCTTCGGTGTATGTGGCTGGCACCATAACGACTGTGCTATGGGTGCCAAATTGAGTTAAGTGTTTTTCTGTTCTTCTGAAACGCAAATACTTCAATACTGCATGAAAATTTCCTGCCCTATATAGAGGGTCTGCTACTGGATTCCACTTCACCTAGTATCTTTCTTTATGCTTCTGCTACTTCTAACTATTCTCTACTTTGCTCTGTGACTCCAGATGCTGACATCTCTTTGCTGTGGGCCAGTAAAAAAGGAAGGTGACATCAAGGTATGTTAGGTCCTATCCCCATACAGTTCTGCATCCAGGAACTGACACAGATCCAACCATCCAGTCTCATGGGCATCTCTGCGATTATCTCCTCCCAGGTCCTTGTGATCATTCTTTCCCATTTATCCCAGTAGCTCTAGAGTGGTAAAAATACCCTGGCTGTGGTTTCCCTACACTCTATCCACCTCTTTACCTCTTTATTAAGTGTCTCTCCTCAAATAACATAGTTACTGTACCCTTTGCAGAGTTCTTCCTCATCTGCTCACTGGCCCTGGGCAGATACTGTGCAGGCAGATAGAGTGTGCACATAGAGTGGGCCCAAGTGGAGTCAAAGGGCAACACAAAGGCCCTGGGGGAATAGTGTGCAGGGGGTGATTATCCATGGTAAAGGGAAATCTCAGACTAAAGTCTAACTCTGCCATACAAAGTCGATGGGCCTTGGCTTCTCCATGACTGCCTGTTGCTACATATATTCCCAGTGTTATTTATCCATCATGGAATGAAAATCACTTGCAACCACTTACCGAGTTATGCCCTTTTACTTTACCATGGACTTCTGTTTTTCACTGTGAAAGGTAGAATATTTTAGTTGCCTATAGCTGCAAAAAATTACCATGAACTGGGTGGCTTAATATAAAACAGAGAGCCTGTTTGCATTTGAGGAGGTCAGAGGTCCAGAGCCTAGGTTTTGCTATGGTTGACTCATTCTGGAGGCTCTGAGAGAGAACATGTTCTCAGCATTCCTTATATTGTAGCTAAATCTCTGTAGTCTCCACCTTTCTTCACATGGAGTCTTCCCACTGTGTCTCTGCATGTCTTCTCCTGTTCATACAAGGTCTCCAGTCACTGTCCTTAGTGTCTACTCTATTCCAGTGTGACCTCATCTTAACTGAGCACATCTGTGAAGACCACCTTTCCAGATAAGGTCATATCGTGAGGTTCTTTGTGGACATGAATTTGGGGAAGACACCATTTAACCCACTACAGGGAATTTCTTTTATAGACTGTATACTGCTTGTGGTAGAGCTGGGCTAAATAAACTCTGGTGAGGACAAAGATCTGTTTGGTTCATGATATCAATTTTTAATTTTCATGCAAATTCTATTATGCTAAATATTATATTTTCCTTTCTTGAATATAGTTACTCAGTAGCATTGTCCATAATACTTAACTTATGCCAGAAATAACTACTTGACTAGAATGTATTTCATAAATAGAAGGGTGACATGGATGCTTGACATTGGAAGGAAGCTTTGAACTTGGCTCTATCCATTGAATAAATTCTGGAAATCAATAAATTGTTCACTTACTTGTTTACTTATTTATTCATACATTCCTTCATTCTGTAAGTAAGCAATGAACTAGACATTGAGTAAACCAGGAGGTATATTTCTTCTAACTGAATTTTATAACCTACTAAGGCAGGTAATGGATGAATTGGTTTTCACTGTTACATACCTATATGTATACATATACAGATATGAATATATTTATTTATTTATTTTTTGAGACAAACTCTCGTTCTTTCACCCACATTAAAGTGTGGTGCATCATCAGAGCTAACTATAGCCTCAAACTCCTAGACTCTAGCATTCCTCCTGTCTCAGCCTCCTGAGTAGCTGGGACTATATACATGCACCACCTCACCTGGTTATTTTTTTATTTTTTGTAGAGACAAGAGTCTCACTGCGTTGCTTAGTCTGGTCTCAAATTCCTAGCCTCAGGTGATCTTCCTGCCTTAGCCTCCCAAAATGCTAGGATTATGGGTACAAACCATTGCATACATATAATATACTATACGTTACATATAATGGTAAACTACATATAGTTTACATATAACGTTTGCATATAAATTATTTATAATACAAATACATCTACATATAATGGTAAACTATATACTAAATTATTTATAATACAAATATTAAAATATAAATAGTAAAATAAAGGCAGTGGTACAATGGGGAGTGGAATTTCTTCTGTTTGACTCATAACAGAAGTTAGGTTGATATTTATTTTATTAATCAAAATTAGCCTGAAGTGAGGAAAAGCTTCCTTGAGAAAATGCTATATGTGTGCAAAAAAAAAATGGTGGAAATAAATAGAAGTTACTCTAAGCACAGGAAATAAGATGAATAAAAGCAAATGCATAGCACAGAACAACAGATTTGAAAACCGCTAAGTGTTTCTGTGTGGCTGGTGGCTGGACAAAGGATGATGCATCATAGCTATTTTAGTGGAATTATGATAGAAGAGTTTATGGATTTAGACACGTCATGAAGTAGAGTTAAAGAATTTAGTTAATTTCCTAACAACCATTAAAGTGTTATAAGAAGAAAAATATTAGTGCCAGTTAAAATACAGTCATGTGTTGCTTAATGAGGATATATTCTGAGAAGTGCATCATCAGGTGATTTTACATCCTCACTGTGTGTACATCATAGCATATACTTAGCCAACACCTAGATGGGATAACCTACTACACATTTAGGCTACAGGTTATAGTCTCGTTCTCCTTAACTACAAACTTGTACACCATGCTACTGTGCTTGCTACTGAGGCAATTGTAAAACATGGTAAGTATTAGTACATCTAGACATACATAAATGTAGAAAATGTACAGTCTATATACATCATAAAAGATAAAGAGTGGTATCCTGTGCAGGGCACTTACCATGAATGGAGCCTGAAGGACTGGAAGCTGCTCTGGGTAAGTCAGTAAGTGAGTGAATGGTGAAAGATGTGAATGTCTAGGATTTTATCTTCCACTACTATAGACTTTATAAACATTTTAGTACTCACTAAATTTCAGAATATTATAGGGGTACACATGTTTTGGTAATCCAGTATGTTTTGTACATTTCAGGTCAAAGTGATAAGTGTGCCCTTCCCACAGGATGTGTGCATCATACACATTAGTTGTGAAGTAACTCTCCTCCTCCATCCCACCTACTTGATTCCCACTGAGTTTTACTTCCAGGTGTGCATATAAGTATTGATCTCCTAGTTCCAGTTTAGTATTGAGTACATGTGGTGTTTGTTTTTCCATACTTTTGGTACTTCACTTAGAAGAATAGTCTTCATTTCCATCCAGGCTGTTACTGGTAAGACAGGAGAACTCCATATATTTCTGGCTGAGTAGGACTCCAAAAATGGTACACATATACCACATTTTATTAATCCACTCATATATTGATGAGTGCTTGGGTGTTTCCACATCCTTGAGACTGTGAATTGTGTTGCTATAAATATTCAAGTACAGGTATCTTTTTTTATACAATGTTCTTTTCTCCTTCATTTAAATATTTAGTAGTAGAATTGCTGAATCAAATGATAGGTCTATTTTTGGTTCTTGGCAGTATCTCTGTATTATTTTCCATAGAGGTTGTACAAGTTTGCAGTCCCATCAACAGTGTGTAAGTGTTCCCATCTCTCTGCATCCACACCAGTAACTGTTGTTGGGGACTTTTTGATAGGAGCCATTCTCACTGGGGTTAGGTGATACCTCCCTGTGGTTTTGATTTGTATCTCACTGATGATTAGAGATGTCGAGCATTTTTCATGTGTTTGTTGGCCACTCTACTATGTTCCTTTGAAAAAGTTCTGTTCATGTATTTTGCCTAATTTTATTTATTTATTTGATTATTTATTTTTATTTTACAGATTTATTTATTTATTTATTTCTTGAGACAGAGTCTCACTTTGTTGCCCTCGGTAGAGTGCCATGGTGTCACACCTCACAGGAACCTCAAACTCTTGGACTCAAGTGATCCTCTTCCCTTAGCCTCTGAGTGGCTGGGACTACAGGCACCCAACCACAATGCCTGACTATTTTTAGGGACAGGGTCTTGCTCTTGCTCAGGCTGGTCTCGAACTCCTGAGCTCAAGCAATGCATCCACCTTGGCCTCCCAAAGTGCTTTTGCCTATTTTTTAATGGGATTGCTTGCTTTTTTCCACAGTTAATTTGCTTGAGTTCTTCGTAGATTCTGATTACTAGCTCTTTATCAGATGTATAGCATGCAAATATTTTGTGCCATTCTGGGAGTTGTCTATTTACACCATGATCTTATCTTTGGCTATGCAGAAACTTATTCATTTGATCAGATCCCATTTGTTTTTGTTGTTGTTGCTGTGATTGCTTTTGAAATCTTTCTTGTAAATTCTTTCCTAAGGTTGATATATTTAAGAGTTTTTTCCAATATTTTCTTCTAGAATTCAGACAGTTTCATGCCTTAGATTTAAGTCTTTTATTCATAGTAAATTAATTTTTGTAAGTGATGAGAGGTGCAGATTCTGTTTCAGTCTTTTACATGTGGCTATCCCTATCACCATTTGTTGAATAGGGATTCTTTCACCAGTGAATTTACTTGCTTTGTCAAAAATCAGATGGGAATATGAGGATGGTTTCTTCTCTGGGTTCTCTGTTCTGGTCCATAGGTCTATGTCTCTGTTTTTGTGCTAGTACCCCTGCTATTTTGGTTACCATAGCTTCATAGAATAGCCTGAAGTGAGGTAAAGTGATCTCTTTCAATTTTTTCTTATTATGCAAGGTTGCAATAGCTATTCAGGGTCTTTTCTGTTTCCATATATTCACTAAATTTATTTTTTAAAAAGTAACTTCACTATGCATTATAGTACCTACAACATCACCTGATAAAGGTGTAGATATTTCATCTCCATTAGATTACAGTACCACCATTGTACTATATATATATGGTCTGTCTGCTCTTATACTGCAAATAGACCCAACCATATAGAAGTTGGGTCTATTTGCAGTATAAGAGTTGGACAGAGGCAGGGAGTGATGATCAAACAAGAAACAGGAACAGAACTAGTAATTCAGGAGAAAATGATGAGAGCTGAAATAATTTTTCAGGAAGAGAATGAAGGTCCATTTTATTAGGAAGCAGAATTTGCCATAGGATATGGTAAAAGTCGAGAAGAAATAAGGCACTTATATTTTATTTGGTTATTTTTAGTGCAAGTGTACTCATTATCCCACAGGATGGCCAATCTATTTCTGGAAATGTCTATATGAAGTCAAATTCTTCATCCCTGGAACTTGGTCTTTACTTTTTCTACTTGAACTATAAAAATGAAATCAGTGTTCCATATACCATCTTTTTTGATATTTGAATATAGCCACAAAATCATTCCCACATAGTCATTTTTTATAGGTCAAAATGAAACTACTTTATTTCTAAGATGTCATAGTTTCTAGATATTATTCCACCCCAGCTATCCATTTCTAAATATACTCAGGTGTGAATTCTTCTTTAAAATACAGTGGACCACATGATTGGGAGCCAGGTACAGTCCTACCAGGGAACTTGAGCAGAACTTGAGTGGTCCCAGAGTTGGAGCTTTGGCAGTTTGGCAAGACATGTGCAGAAAGAGAACCCTGAGCTAGGTGCAGTGGCTCACACTTGTAATCTGGGAGGCTGAAACAAGTGAATTTCTTGAGCTCAGAATTTTGAAATCAGCCTGAGCAAGTGAGAGACCCCGTCTCTACTAAAAATACAGAAAAACTAGCCAGGTATCATGATGGGAGTCTATAGTCCCAACTAGTCTGGAGGCTGAGGCAGAGGACAAGTTGAGCCTAGGAGTCTGAGGTTGCTATGAGCTATGATGACACCATGACACTTTATGCAGTGTGGTAGAGTAAGACTCTGTCTCAAAAAAAAAAAAAAAGTTAGAAAGAACTCCAGTGATCCTATTGCAGAGACCCCATGGACCTGTACCTGGATCAGTGGATCAGCCCCCTGGCCAATGTGCTGCTGCTCCAAAGCTTACACACTCAACAGTTCCAGGGACTGACCAGAGTAACATGCCTCCATAGACCTGTGGACCAACCAGCAGGACATGCTTCACAGTCCTGCATACTTACCAGAGGAATGAGCCCCACAGCCCTACATACCAGGTAGAAGTCCATGTTCCAGCACAAATAGGCCATAATTCATGCCTCAGTGGAGGACTTACTCAGTCCTCTGCCCAAGCCTCCAACAGTAACCAAACTACCATGTCAGAAGAAGATCTCCAAGCACTGGCTCAGACCAACCAACCTAGGCACTGGTCAAGGTCCTATGATGTACCCAGGCACCCACCAAGATCCTGTGTTCCACCCAGGTGCCAGCAAAGGTCAAGCCACATGCCTCTGTGGATAGCAACTTGGGAGCCTTCTGTCAGAGCTCTCAACACTGGCCTGGAGGCCAGTACACCAACATGAATTATTAACTCTCAAGGTTAAGGAACGGAAAAAATATTCCACACAAATGGAAAGCAAATGTAAGCAGTTGTAGCCATTCTCATTTCAGATAAAATAGACTTTAAATCAACAATGGTTATTTAAAAAAAGAAGATAAAATAGTAAAGAGAGCAATTCAGCAAGAAGACATAACAATCTTAAGTACATTTGTAACTAACATAGAAGCATACAGTTTTATAAAGATAATTCATTAAGATATGAGCAAAGAAATAAACAGTAGCATCTTAATTATCTGGTAATTCAACACTCCACTTACAGAACTGGAAAGATCATCAAGTAGAAAGTAAATAAGGAAATACTGGACTTTAATGGGACTCTCTAACAACTGGACCAAACAGACATTTATAGAACATTCTACACCAAATCTACTGAACATACATTTTTTTCATTACAACACAGGACATTTTCCAAGACTGTTCAAATCTTAGGCCAGAAAATAAGTCTTAGCAAATCTGGAAAAATTAAAATTATACTATGTATCTTCTCAGACCACAATGAAATAAAGCCATCCTCAGACCACAATGGAATAAAACTAAAAATAATTCTAAGGTAAACAGTCAAATCTACACAGAGTCATGGGAATTAAACAACTTGTTACTAAATAATCATTTGGTCAATGATGAAATTAAGATGGAAATAAAAAGATTCCTGTAACTGAATGATAAAAGGGACACAAGTTTTCCAAATCCAAGAGATTCAGCAAAAGCAGTCTCATGGGGCAAATTTATAGCCTTAAATGCCTATATCAAAAAGACAGAAAGATCACAAATTTACAAGCCTAAGATCACATCTCAGGGAACTAGAAAAAGAAGAAAAAAATAAATGCAAAGGTCACGTAAGTACCTTCACATATGATTCCAGATTTGAGAGGATAGCCTGGGCATCAGATATAAATTTAGCAATTTATTGGCATATAAATGGCGTTGAAAAACATAAAACTGGATGGCAAAGTTCAGGGAATGATTGTAGAATAACAAGAACTATATCCTGGCCCAATCCATTATTAGACGCTGGGGAGTTTAGAAAGAATCAGCAAAGGGGACTAAGAAAATGTGAGAGGCAGTGGAATGAAGAATTTCGTTGGTCTACATTTCCAGTGTCTTAGAGGGAAATAATAAATCTTCCAGAGGTTGTAAGTGATAGGAGTGATTCTGTTATTCATGGTAGGTCCATAGGTAACTTACACTAATGAAATGACTCAGATTGGGGATGGGGTATGCCCAAAACACCAACCATGTGCTTTACAGGTTTGAGAGTTTTGAGTCATTTGATACTCAACGCTATTCTGGCAAGAAGACTTCAGCTAAGTGGCCAATGATTCAATAAATCATGCTTACATAATGAAACTGAAGCTCATGTGAACTTCCCTAGTTGCAATGCTCTTCATATTGTCACATATTAATGTACAAGGAGAGTAGTGACTCCTAAAGACAAGGAAGCTTTAAGTCTAAGACCCTTCCACACCTCACCCTATGAACATACACCTTCGACTGGTTACAGATTTGTATCCTTTTGCTATTCAAACTATAATTTTAAGTATAGCACTTCCGTGAGTTATGTAGCAAATTACTGAACAAGAAAGGGGAAGTGGGAATTTGTAGATATCAGATCAGAAGTGAGCCAATCCTGTGAACCCAAACTTGTAGCTTGTATCTGAAGTAAGGGCAGACTTATGGAGGACTGTGCCCTTATCTTGTGAAGTTTGACCTAACTCGATGTCACACAGAGGCCAAGAGAGAAAAGTAGTTCATAAAGTAGGAGTGATTATCTGAATTAGATTGTATGAAGATGAAGAATGGAAGTTTCTTTTCATTACTTGGGAACTATAGGTGATGTTGAGAAAAAAATATTCCAAGAATTAAGATAGTAAACTCTTTATATTATGGCGTTCTCTATATTCTATTAGGAGAATAAAAAAATGCAAGCAGTAAGTTTTGGGTCAATGGAAAGAGACATATGGGGTTTGAATTGGAGGTAGATGTGAGATCAAGAGAGACATTTTGTTATTGGGAGATTTAATAGCAATATTATGCTGATGGAAATAATCTAATAGAAGAAAAACATTGATAAGGTAGGAGGTAGTAAGGACAATGTCTGGGACAATGTCCTTGGGCATGCAAAAGTCACTATGTTAGGAGCATCACTATAGGGCTTGGCCTTGGAAAGGGAACACAGACAATGCTTTCATGGTGGCAGAAGAGAAAGATGGGCATGGGCATAGATACAGTCACATGAATAGATAAGACAGTGTGAAGTTGCAAAGAAATTCTTTTTCGATTGCCTCTATTTTTAGTGGAATACAAAGCAAGGTCAGGGGGTGACAGTGGCGATAGTACAGGAATTATTGGAGGTTTGCGATGAAAAAAGCAGGTATGAAACCCAGGCAGCACTAATAGCTTATGTGAGGGTAGAGGTCACGAATTAAAGTGAAACCAGTCTGCATGATGGTGTTAAGTAGCAATAAGGAGCAAGGAGAATACCTGCCCCACAGAGTTAGAAGTGACTAACAAAAAATGACAGTAAAAGCTGTCATTGCTTGAGAGGGTTCACAGGGATGAAGTACATTCATGGGGAGTACTGGACGTCTGTTCAGTTAGGAAAGTAAAATAAATGTTTAGGAAGGAGAGTAGGATATAAAGGCATTTGCTGTTAACACATTAGTGGAACAGAATAGAAAATTCATAGATAAGTCTATGTATGTGTGTACACACAGGCATTATGATAATAGTAGAATTTCACACCAACGCACAAAAAAATGTATTGTATAATAAATGCATTGTGATAACCGGGGTGTGTGTGTTAGATTTCTATCTTATTATACACTAAGAAAATTTCAGTTTAAATATTTAAATATGAAAATTCAAATTATAAATTTTCCCCCAAAACATACAAATTAAAAAAATAATTTTGAAATAAGGAATTTTTTACTTTGTAATGTTATTACAAAAAATGTGTAAACATTTATAATTTATATTCATTAATTTTACTATTTCAAGTTAAAAACTACACTACAAAGCATGCATAAGCAAAAGCCAAAGATAGATGTTAAAATGGAAAACAATATTGCTATTTACATTATAAGAAATGTCTAATATATTTTATTAATCAATAATCACCATTAACATTTAATAATATCAATAATCCATGTAAACTGGGGATAACATAAAAAGATAATGTATTATAAAATAAAAATGAAATTCACATAGCTTTTAGGCATATTGTATTACTCGTATTAAAAATGGAAATGAAAACTACAGAAGTCCCAACCTTATCCATTAAAAAGTTTGATACATCATTGTGAGGGAGCAAATATTATACATTGCACGATATGAGTGAAAGATGAGAAACAAATGGAATTTCCATTAATAGGATACTTTGTCAAATTAAATATGGTACATCATTATAACACAACAGAAGAATGAGCTAATTTTATATACTGCTTTACAGTATGCAAAAAGAAAATAATACTTCGAACAGGAAGTAATATTGCAAGGAGTAATATTATAAAGCAATATTATGAAAAGAGCTACCCAAGACTCAGAACCTTGTATGTAAAAGTCTCCTTATACTTTAGTGTCTTTGTTAATGAATCAAATAAAAAACATGTATACATAGATATACATGCCCAAACACACAAATATACCTATATTTGCGTAAAATATATAGAAACATATGTAAATGCTAATGTGTTTGCTTCTGAAATGAGGGCTTGAGTTGCCTGGCAGAATTGGATAGAGGACAACATTTCACACCATTACTTTTTGGAAACTTTTGAATTTTATAACATATTCACGTCATCTTTTATACCCTAATCATGTCTCCCTCTCAAAAATTTTGAAGTAATATTTAAAATTATTAACACAGGCTCGGCGCCTGTGGCTCAAGTGGCTAAGGCACCAGCCACAGACACCTGAGCTGGCAGGTTCAAATCCAGCCTGGGCCCACCAAACAACAATGACGGCTGCAACCAAAAAATGGCTGGGCGTTGTGGTGGGCACCTGTGGTCCCAGCTACTTGGGAGGCAGAGGCAGGAGACTCGCTTGAGCCCAGGAATTGGAGGTTGCTGTGAGCTGTGAAGCCACAGAACTCTATCCAGGGTGACAGCTTGAGGCTCTGTCTCAAAAAAATAAAAAATAAAAATAAATAAAATTATTAACACAACAGGAAACTGTTAACAACATTAAGCAGAAAAGTTTCAAATCTATAAGTAATGCAATACTGGATTAAAAACAAAAACTTTTGGAATGTTTGAAAACATACTGGAACTAAATTTTAGAAAACAAAAATAATAAGATAAGGTAAATTCATAAATGAGCTGGAGAATTTTGAAGCAGCTTTTTAAGAAGGGTATGGTTTATTTAATTCTACATTGGTTAATATATTATGTTAAGCATGCTTGTTAAACATTTGTAGGTGGTTAATAAAGAAAATAGACAGAATACATCCTACCAAAAGTTGAGAATAAAAAATTTTAAATGTCAAAGAGTTAACAGCAAATAGAAGTAAAAGTCTGTGATGACAGGAAAAAGGCCAAATATTTCAGTAATCATAATAAATGGAAAGTCCAAGCTACACAGCCCCCTTACACTTTTCTGTTAAGAAAAAATAAGCAAAAGGCAATTATATGGCTCCATTATTAGAACTAAAGTGGTTTTGCAGATAATGACTTATCTTTGGTGAGGTATTTGGTTTGCAAATTTTTCCCCCTAAATGTGTGTTCTGCTGCTTTGGTCTATTTTAACCTCAGCAGAAACTTAAAATGTGTGGACAAAGGTCATATTGTAAATTACAACAATGATCCAGATTTTCTGCCTCCTTCTGAACACCTGTCCTTGCCATGTGTCTGTGGAGAACCCTCCTCCTTGGGCTCTGGCTTTGGCCATGTGACTTATTTTGGTTAATGGAGTGTTAACAAACATGGCACAAGTGGGGGCTTAGAAAGAGGTTATATATGGGGTGCACCTGTTTCTGCACTCTACCTTCATTGTGAGAGCATGTCTGCTTGAGGATGAAAAATAGAGGAAAAGAGCCAAGTCACAGTAGTCCTTCCATGAAGGGCCATCCTAAATCTGCCAAAAGACATCCTTCATATTTAAGGAATGTTCCCACAAATTGGATAGCCCGAATCATCCAATTAACTCGTAGATTTGTGAACTAAGTAAATGCTTATTGTTTTTAACCACTGAGTTCTGAGGTGGTTTGTTATGCGGCATTATGGTGATAAAAGAGTCCTAATGCATGTGATAAGACTGTTAGGGTTGGCTTCTTCATTTAGCATACACTGAGTAAGAGCAGTGGTCTTATGGGAATATGGGAATATGTTGATAGTCTTCATACATCAGCATAAACCAGTGAATGCTCTTAGGCAGGTGAGATACAACTCACTCACTCAGTAGTGATTAAGTGGCGACTACAATTTTCTCCACCAAATAAAATATATTTGCTTTTTAAAGGTATTAAAGGTTTATCAACTCCTGCTTTTCCATACTCCTCATTAGCATCAATTTATGTTCTTTCAACTCTTTCTGTTCTTCTCCTTTGCTAGCCTCATCCTGCAGATGAAAGTGGCCTTCTCTTTTCTGGCTCTCTTGCCTCTGTTTAATCTGCCCTTGCCTTTTGTCCCCACCCCACCCCCGTGATTCAGGAGAAGGAAGATAACTTGGCATACTTGCCAAGGACTTATGACAGTAATATATGAGCAGGATGTTCTACTGATGTCTCAGAATAAAACAGTACCCTCAAGAAGATAAATCCTCTGCCATTTGATTTTCAGGGATACAAACATATCTAAAAATGCAGAGCTAAATAGGTTTTAAAGTAAAAAACTTTTTTTTTAATAATAGAAGGGTAGAGAATGATATAGAGGAAAGAACATGAGTTTTGGAGTTAGACACCACTGGGAGTGAATTCTGACAACCATTTACCCCAGGCAAGTTACTTAACTGCTTAGTATCCCTTTAATCTTCTGAAAGAGACAGATAGAATTCCTGAACTCCCATCACAGCCAGCATGATTCTTCTCTCCAGTCTTTCCAACTTCACCAACCTCCCTTTTAAATATCCCTGAAACCTTTAGCAATTTCTCTCTGTTTCAGCACCTCCAAATGAGTACTGGTTCAGAGCCAGAACTATTATTTGAGCAAAACCCTTGTGGCTACTAGGTAGGAACCAGTTGTCTCATTAGACAAAGAAAAGAGAACGCAATGCATAACATTTTAAAATTTTATAAACTTTCTCATTCTCATACTATTTTAAAATAAGACTGTAATAGGAGAACTATTATAGAAGAAACAAGAAAGTCCTATCAAATGAGGCACCAGCACTTATGCTGAGAGAAAAATAAAACTACTAGTAAGTGAATGCTTCACATGTAGTAAGTACTTTGCATACATTGACTCATTTAATTACAATGAAAGTTCTTCAGGGTAAATATTTTTAGCCCTAACTTAGGAGATGAAGATGCTTATACTTTTTTTTTCCTGATTGATATAGTTGTACAAACGATTAGATAACATTGTTGGTTTGTTAGGTAAAGTCCAAGTTGTAGTTGAGCCTTTCATCCAGGGGATAAGCCTTATGTCCCTACATTGTGCCTGCTGAGTGAGAGCAAACCAAACCCCTCCACCTTCCCTCTATCCCTTCCCTGTTTGACCCCTCCCCATAAGATTGTAGTTTTCTCTTGTGTGGGCATGTAGTTGTTCATCTACTGGCTTCATATAGGTACTGGGTAACTGGATGCTTATTTTTCCATTCTTGTTATACTTTACTTAAGAGGATGTTACCCAAATCTATCCAGGTAAATACAAAAGATGTCTCCATCTTTCTTTGTGGCTGAATAATATTACATGGTATACATGTACCATAGTTTATTTATCCATTTGTAAGTTGATAGAAATCATGGGTTATTTCAACCTCTTGGTGATACTGAATTGTGATAAATGTTCTAGTACAAGTATCCTTATGGTAAAATGATTTTTTTTTCTTCTCGTAGATACTTAGTAATGGGCTTTTGGGATCAAATAGAAGGTCTACTTTTAGCTCTTTGAGGATGCTCCAGACTTCTTCCTGAGGAAAGACACCCATACTTTGAGAATAAGTAGGCTTCCCAAGTTAAAAATGGAATTGCTTTTTATTTTTGCCCATATTTGGCTGCAACACTATTAACCCAACAGCAAAATACCTCTACTAACAACCACACAGCCCCAATCTAGTTGCATTCATCTGAAAATAATGTACCTCCCTACCATATGGTAGAAACCTTTTATATCCTATGAAGTCCTAAATGCTGTCAATTTCTCCATATTTTTCCTCCTCTCGGGTTCATGTGTTACCTTGCCTTATTCATTTGCTTATTCATTTGCTACTTCTTTTTTTCAAGCAAACCTGTTACACTATTCTTTGAGAATTTTAGGGAAGAAATGTTGATGTCAATGGCTAGATGAAGAGTTGAATTTTAAAATGAAGATGAGAAAAGTCAAAGGGGAGTGGGATTCTTTTCAATTTTTTAAAGCCATAAAACAAATGAAAATTTTGAAGTCCTTTCGATGAATTGGAACTTGAGCTGCCATCATGAGGCATGTATGCATAACCGAACCGTCATTTTCTATTAGTTCTGCTGTTGTTGCACAAAATAAGAAGAAAAGATTCTGGGTAGCGCCTGTGGCTCATTGAGTAAGGCGCAGGCCCCATATACCGAAAGTGGCAGATTCAAACCCAGCCTCAGCAGAACTGCAAAACAGAAAAATAGCCGGGACTTGTGGCGGGCGCCTGTAGTCCCAGCTACTCGGGAGGCTGAGGCAAGAAAATCGCCTAAGCCCAGGAGTTGGAGGTTGCTGTGAGCTGTGTGATGCCACCACACTCCACCGAGGGTGATAAAGTGAGACTCTGTCTCTACCAAAAAAAAAAAAAAAAGATAAAATCAATTGTATTGCTATATAGTAGCAATGAATAAAACAAACAACAAAAAAAGATTTTTTTAGGCTTGTTGAGAAAAGATTCTTACAGTCCAATGTAACAAATCAGGGGTTCATTTTTTTAAAATTTCAGAATATTACAGGGACACACATACTTTAGTTGCATAATTGGATTTCGTACATTTCAAGTCAAAGTTATAAGTGTGCCCTCACCTAGAATGTGTGCATTGTACCTGTTAAGTGTAAATTTACCTGACTCTGTCTCCCATTTCCCACCTACATGATTGCTCTTGAGTTTTAAGTCCATCATGCACATAAGTATTGATCATCTAGTTCCAATTTTGTATTGAATACATGTGGTGTTTTTCTTTTTTCCCATTTTGCACTACTCTACTTAGAATAATAGTCTCCAGTTACAGCCAAGTTCTTACAAAAGATAGTAGGTCACCATTTTAAATAGTTGATTAGTACTCCATGGTATATGTATAACACATTTTTTTAATCCACCCATTTATTGATGGGTCCTTGGGTTGTTTCCACATCTTAGTGATTCTGAAAGTGTATTTTTTTGATAAGACATCTTTTTTTTTCCTCTTTAGGTAAATACCAAGTAGTGGGATTGATACTTTTAATTCTTTCAAGTTTCTTTATTCTATTTTCTATAGAGGTTGCACTATTTTACAATCCTGAAGTTCCATCAACACGTGTAACTGTTTCTTTCTCTCTATATCCACACCAATATTTATTGTTTTGGGATTTTGATAAGGGCAATTCTCACTGGAGTTAGGTAATATGTCATTATGGTTTTGACTTACATTTTCATGATGATTAGAAATGTTGAGACTTTTTCATGGGCTTATTAGACTACCTTCACTTGAAAAGTTTCTGTTCATGTCTTCTGATTCTCAGCTTGACCGTCATTGGCATACACAAAAACTAGTGATTTGTGTACATTGATTTTGCAACCTGAGGCTCTGCTGAATTTATTTATCAATTCCAGGAGTCTCTTGGTTGAATCTTTGTGGTTTTCTAGGTATACAATCATACCATTAACAAAGAGTGATAATTTGACCTCTTCTTTCCCCATTTGGATATCCTTGATTTCCTTCTCTTGCCTGATTTCTCTCCCTGGGACTTCCAGCAGTATAGGATAGAAGTGGTGAAAGTGTGTGACCTTGTCTGATCCAATTCTAAGCAGGAATGCTTTCATTTCCTTGTTCATTATGATATTGGCTGTGGGTTTGTTGTATAGGCTTTTATAAATTTGAGATATGTCCCATGCCTTCATGAGTTATTAAGTATTATTATCATAAATGGATGCTAGATTTTTGTCAAATGTATTTTCTATGCCTACTGAAAGGATCATATGGTCTTTGTGTTTGCATCTGTTTATGTTGTAGTTTGCATCTATAGATTTGCATATGTTGAACCACCCTTGCATTTCAGGGATGAAGCCCACTTGGTTTTGATGAATTTTACTTTTGATGTTTAGCTGACATCAGCTGGAGGGATTTTTAAATTTCTGCTTCAATTTTGGTGTTTGCTATTTTTTTTTTCAGAGTTCTATTTTTTTTCCTGATTAAGCCTATGAAGGTTTTGTGTTTTGAAGAATTTGTCCATTTCTACCACATTTTCAAGTTTGTGAGTATAGAGATTTTTATAGTCTTCAAAGACAATGTCTTGTAAATCTATGATATCAATTGTAATTGCTCCTTTTCCATTTTTAATTGAGCTAATAGGAGTCCTTTCTTTTCTTTTTCTGGCTTATCTAGCTAGAGACTTGTTAATTTTGCTTATCTTTTCAAAGAACCAATTTTCTACTTCACCAATCTTCTTCAGATTTCATTTGTTCTCTGTTTCTTTTAGTTCTGTTCTAATCTTGATTATTTATTTTCTTCTGCTGGGTTTGAGATTGGTTTGTTCTTCTTTTCCTCAACTTTCTTGAGATGATTCATTAGATGGTTGATTTCTGATCTTTTTGACTTTTGGCAGTAGGCATTTTAGGCTGTGAGTTTTCCTCTCAGGACTGCTTTTGCTGTATCCAACAGATTGGGATAACTTTTGTCTTCATTATCATTTAGTTTGAAAAATCTTTTGATTTTCAAACATATCTCTTCATTGACACAATTACCATTCAACAATAGGTTTAGTTTCCATGATTTTGTGTAGAGATGAATGTTTCTGCAGGAATTGATTTCTAATTTTATTCCACCATGTTCGGAAGTGATACATGGTATAATTTCTATTTTTTCTTAAATTTGCTGAGACCTGTCTTATATCCTAGGATGTGATCAATCTTAGAGAATGTTTAGTGAATTGATGAGAATCAATTTTGAGTGTATTTTTTGGTGGTTTGATGCTATTAAAAGGTAAAGAATTATTTATTTCAGCCATTCTTAGATATTAGGAAAGAAAATATATGGGGACAAAGCTTAGCTTTTTATGGAATTAATCTTAAATTCCTCAGAGTTTAAGGAATCATAATCTTAATCTGAATTCTAGATTTTTATATCTGTAGGGAACGAAAGAAGAACATACAAAATGTTAATTTCATTGTTTGCATGATCCTTTTGTTCCTTTGATGCTTTATTATACTGAACACACCATTGTGGGTTCTCAGGAATTCTTTTTTTTTTTTTT
>CAUYRH010007579.1:0-20837 GCA_963574655.1 Perodicticus potto
ACATAGTAAATGAGAAAATATCATGAATGTTATATTAATCAGGTTGATAAAAATATCTCCAATTGTATGTGAAGCCCACACACTGTACTCCTTGACTGAATTATTGTACACAGCTATGACTCAATAAAAAAAAAATTAAAAAATCTAGATGAATGAGAAGACCCCAGTCAATAGCTCACTTCCACCATAACTAACAAGTTGGCCTTGAAGGAAAACCATGCAGCAGTAATTTAACTTCAGGGTATTTAACAAGACATATACTGTTGCCATCACAGTTGGCTAAATCCTGCTTGCAGAATGGCTGAAATTTGACATTTGATAATTAAGAAGTGTCCAGATGTCGGTTTGTGAAGAGACATCTTGGGGCTTGAAGTCCCCACTAGGAGTTAGAGATGACAGCCAATGGGGGTTGTCTGCACTCTCTTTTCTGGAGAATTCCCTTATGGAGGAAATTACAAGAAAATCTATTACATTCATTTTCTTGATGTTAAAAAAATTTTAAATAATCCATTGTGGAAAGAGAGACAGGAAAACACATAAATGAAAATTGTTGGCTTAAGCTACTCCTAGAAAAAAGCCATAACTGTTTCTAGTTCTTGCCTCATGGTCTAGGTGCCAAATACTGGTGCAAATACACAAAAGAGAGCAGTCACCTTTCTAATTGGTAGCCTGCTTGCACACAATAGGTAATTAATTTTGGACTACATTTAAGACATTAGCCTCAACAAAAGGAATACCATTTATAGCCACAGAGTCTTTATGAAACTAAAAATAGTAGCTGTGATTGGGATCTTGCTCTCTATCAGCAATCCCCCAAAGAAGATTCAGAACAGATGAACTGAAGCAGAACCAAGGACAATTTCAACTTGCCCTGTTTAGTTAAGAGAAGTGTAAGTTTTTATGCGATTATGTCTGTTCACCTTTCAGGAAATAAGCAATTGCAATTGCGTGATAAAATTCTACACACCACATGCTACTGTGACAGATTCAAAATGGTTCAGCACTGCAGGGTGCCCACCACAGCACCTGGTCTGTAGCATGCCTTTAAATACATGCTTATTGCTCAATTTCACTATGGTCAGCTTCAAACCATTCCCCTGGGCCTTCTGGTGATTGTAGTGATATTCAGCAATGAGGTAGGCAGCACTTTTTCTAGGATGAGTTTGTGAACTGAATTATTGGATCTCATCGCATGACCTTAGGCAGGTATTTTCACACACTCTCTATTTCCTTATCCATGAAATAAAAAACATTATTATTTATGCTTGCATGCATTATTACAGCAGAGAGCAAGAACAATGTAGACAATATGTTGCAACCCAATCCATCACATATCATAGCAAATTGGGGAATGGAGAGGATAGACTCAGTTCAAAATTCTCCCTGTTACTTGCTAGCTGGGATCTGAGGATCAAAGGTAACAAGGAAATATAATTTATGCCACTATATGTGATGTTTTGTTTTGTGAAAGAACTTTTATAAATAGAGGTGTTTTCTTGGGGACAAAGTGTTAGAATCAGCTTTCCCCAGTCCTTAAATTCACCAATATTCCTACCAAGACCCGGTGCTATTCCAGTTGGGGTGTATGTCATCTTCCATATTTGAAGTTAAGAACATATTTCTGTGATTCAATATTATATACAAAGAGAAACTTTTTAATAAATATTAGCCAGCTATTGAAGAGAAACTAGTGGATATTATTTAGACAGAAATGTAAATTATTTTTTCAAGTAGCAAAGTTTACTCTGAAAGTTCTTAAAATTATTCACTCTTGCTAAAATAGTCAACACGTTAAGTTGCATTTTTCTTCTTTGTCAACATTATCAGTGTTGGTATGAGTAGGCAAGTAAAAAAAAGTCCTAATACAGCAGACATACACATATTTACTTGCTACAAAACAATGCCAACAGACGGTTCACTCAGACCAGAACTCATAAACTTATGTAATCATAGAAGCTCGTTAGCAGGTTGGTTCTACATATATTACTTCACTAATTCAAAAGCATGGACTCAAATACATGTATATTACTGAATTGAGTTATATGTACAGAAACCAACTTTTCACCATTTCAGAAATCATCCTTCCACTGAATAGTAACTATATAGGAAACCAGTTGCACTAAAATTCTTTCCTAATTGACTTTCAAAATTAGCTTAAACATTTAATAAATGTGATTTATCTGATTAGAATTTCGGTTTCTACTTCACAAGCCAGTAAATTAACTTTTTCAAAAATAAATTATTCCAATAAAATGTTTTAGTTGGGTTTTCTTTATATTATAAATTTAGAATTCTACACTGAGAAGAGGTCGGAGGATTGTCTCTAACTCTCGCTGAAATGCATGGACTATTTGTATAATTGTGAAAAACTCTCCGTTCAATCACATATTATAGGTTGTAACGTGTAACCTGACCATACAATTGATCAAAAGAGGAGTAGAACATAAGGTTTGAGGTGACACAATGGGTAAATTAATTTTTAGTGTATTCCAACTCAGAAAAGCAACAGCCTGAAAATATACTCAAGCCAATAAATGATTTCCTATTTTTGTCTATTTGTAATTAGCTTCACAGTTGATTTTAGGATGGCTCAGCTCTTTAATATACCTGTGAGTAGTAGGAAAAACTAGGTCTCAAATCCAAATGGACGATTTGCTTAAGTCAGTTAGTAAGGAACCCAAGTATCTATTTTATGTTTATACCTGTAGGCCCCATTTCTGGAAATGACTGAAGATTTAGCACAGTATCTTCATGATTTCTCCCACATTACTTTGAAAGTACATCTTCCTATCACACAAGGAAATCATTATCTTACTTTTAGACTTCTCTAGAGTCACCAGCTATACCAACTGTATCCCCAGGGATTCAATCTTACTAAACACATGATATTTTATGAAGATTAAAAAAGAAAGGCCAGGTTACATAGACAAGAGAAAATGTGCCCCTTTGGTTTTAATCCAATTAAATGAAACCCAATTAACAGTGTTCAGCATGGTCTGGAAAATGCAGAGCTCTGGTCTACATTCTCAGAATAAAAATGACTGTTGTTTTCCTTACCTGTTTCAGGGCAGTTATTATTTTAGGTGTTAGGAAACAATAATAATTCTATGTATGTCAAATAGACAACAACAATTCTGACAGGCTTCTGGAGAACTGAGCAAGCTCAGATACATCACCTTACTTCCTTAAACTTTGGTTAAACTGAATATTATTGTACAACTTAATATAAATGACATAGAAAGATATAACAGAATAAAATTACTTCAGATTTTTATTTTTATTTTTTTTAGAGATGGGGGTCTCACTGTGTTGCTCAGACTTATCTTCAACTCCCTGTCTTAAGTGATTCTACCACCTTGGACTCCCAGGTTGCTGGGATATTAGGCATGAGCAACCATGGCAGGCCTTAGAATATATTAAAATGTTATCTTGAGAGTGCAGGGTAGAATGGAAAGGGCATTTTAGAATTAACAGATGAGAGTTTGAACCTTTTAATGGGTGACAATGGGTAATATAACTAAATTTCCCTGAATCACTTTCTTTATCTAAAAAAAGGCGATGATATCTTCCCCAGTGTTAATAATTAAATGACATAACATATGAAACATTTCAATTCTTTTGTATTTCTTAACAGTTTTATGTAATTACCACTTACAAATTGTAATATTTACAAATATTTCATTACTTGTTTACATAATCATATGTATAGCAGCATTTTATGTATATATGAATTATATACACAGATTTGATATTTCTATAAGTTTATGTATTTATTTTTTAATTTTATACTTAAACGGACCTATTTTCCTCTAACAAACCATAAGGATCACTGCTGGTGGCTAGTTTTTCTTCTTCACTGCAAGAGTCATACAGAACTATGACAATGATATCTCACATGTTAAAAACTAATATGTACAACACAGAAAAATACGTTAAAAATCATTTAGTTAAATTTAGGGGGTGGGGCTAGATAGCAGATTAGAGACAGCTTCTTTGCAACCTGGTAAGGTGAGATTAGAAAGAGAAGATTCTAGGTCCCCATGACTTGTGGGCTCTACCCAGAAACATTCCTTTGGGGGTGTAGGGAGGCAGCGGGAGACTTCAGGATCCCAAGAGGATGACAGAAAGAGTGGAGAAGCAGCAAGTATTTGCAATCAGTCAGAGGCCAGCTGCGGCGGCTGTGGCAGCAGTAGCTATAGTAGATGTGAGAGAATGCAGACAGGGAAGATCTTCCCTGCACTTTTTTTTTTTTTTTTCTGGACCTAGCCACTTGGTTGAGTTACCTTGGGAGACCTTGGGAGAGTAAGCAAGTGACTATGAACAGTTACCAGAGGCCGGGACTGAGCCACCTGGCAAAAGGGAGCTTTTGTTGTTTGGCTGCAGGCTGAACATAGCCATTGTGGGAGAGTCGCACTACAGCCTCGGCCTTCGAGGTCCTACAGAGAGGCTGGTTCTGGTGTGCCTGATAAGCAGACAGTCACTTCTGGAGAGATCCAAGTGACATGCACTTTCCTGGGAAAGCCACTGCTTAGCCAAGGGACGTGGTTTGGAAAGATCAAGGCATGTCTATTAAGCAGGCTGAGGAGAGATTCAGGCTTCCAACCATATAGGATTTGAGGGCAAAGAAGTCAGCAGAGGCTTCTAGTCTCCACCTTATACATCTGTGGATTAGCATCTCATACCCCAGAAGATCACTGGTTGCCCAGGCAATATTCAGTAAGATATACAGCAGCACACACACACACACACACACACACACACGTATATTATTTCTTTTTAAGAAATTTTTCAACTTTTTTCTCCCTAGATTTTTCCTTTTATTTTTCTTTCCTTTCTTTTTCTTGTGTAAATATAACTTTTTATTGTTGCCTTCTTTAATAATAAGGACTTCATTTTTGCTAGTTTTTCTGCCCCTATTACTTGCTTTTTCCCCCAGTTTTATCCTTTAAGGTTTTTTGATTTTTTTGGTTCAATTTATACTATTTTTGTTTTTATTCTTATTCCGTATGGAGGTGGGGTCCTGTGTCTGCTCTCGCTGGCAAAGTGCTACAGATTTCAATGGGCCCACCCAACCCAGTCCCCCAGAGGATGGGATTTGTAGGTGTGGGTCAAAGTACCCTACTGTACACCACTATTACTCATGTCTCTTTCTGTTTTTCTCTTCTTTTTGTCAGTCTTCCCTTTTGCTCATCCCCTTTTCCTTTCTCTCTTCTGTCTTTTTTTTTTATCTTTTATCCCTTCTTACTCTTCATTTTTCTCATCCTTTTAAGTCCTTTTCCAAAAGGATACTTCAACACCTGAAGTCAGAGGCAACTTAAAGAGCAATAGGAACTGAAAGAAAAAAAGTAGGGAAAGGAAGCAGACAAAAAGAAAACACTCATGAGGAAGAAATGATAGAAAAATCCTGGCAACATGAAAAACCAGAACAGAGCAACCACCCCTCAAAAGATCATGAGGTACTTACTGCTGAGGATTCCATCTATAAAGAAATGTTAGCAACAACAGAAGGGGAATTTAAAATATAGATGATAAAAACAATGAAGGAAATTGCTGAGAAAGTGGAAAATAACCAAAAGGAAATCCAAAACAGAATCAAATAGGAGATGAACAATATGAAGAATATATAAAGGATACAGCAGAGCTGAAGGAAATAAAACAGTCCATCAGGGAACCTAAAGATGCAGTAGAAAGTATCAATAATAGATTAGACCATGCAGAGGAAACAATCTCAGAGGTAGAAGATAAAGTTGTGAGCTAACTCAAGCAATTAAAGAGACAGAAAAAATAGAGAAAAAGCAGAACGTTCACTGAAAAAATTATGGGACTTCATGAAGAGTTCAAACATATGAGTTATAGATATCCCAGAAGGGAAAGAAGAATGCCCCAGGGGAATGGAAGCCCTACTAGAAGATATCATAAATGAAAATTTCCCAAATATCACCAAAGATTCTGACACACTCCTTTCAGAGGGATATCAGACACCAGTTCAGTTCAATTCAAATAGAGCTTCTCAAAGACACCATTGTCATGAACCTGTCCAAAGTTAAGACAAAAGAAAAGATTCTGCAAGCTGCAAGGAGTAGCTGACAATTGACCTGTAGGGGAAACTCCATCAGAGTGACTGTAGATTTCTCAAATGAAAATTTTCAAGCCATAAGAGAATGGTCATCTATCTTTAATCTACTTAAACAAAACAATTTCTAGCCCAGAAATCTATATCTTGCTAAGCTAAGCTTTAAAATTGACAAAGAAATCAAATTAATTACTGATATGCAAACAGTAAAGAAGTTTGCCAGAATAAGACCAGCTATACAGGAAATACTTAGAACGATTTTACACACTGACCATCACAATGGACCACCTGCAAAGTAAACACCCAGAAACTAAAGGACAAAACCTAGCTTCCACAATGATGCAAAAGATAAAACTAAGCAATGGACTTTCACAAAATAAGAGTAATAGAACTCCACCACCCTTATCAAGTCTCTCAATAAATGTTAATGGCTTGAATTCCCCACTGAAGAGGCATTGGCTGGTTGAATGGATAAAAAAGCACAAGCCATCCATTTGTGGTCTGCACAAAACACACCTAGCCTCAAAGAACAAAGTAAAACTCAGGGTTAATGGATGAAAGACAATTTTTCAGCCTAATGGAAATCAGAAGAAAATAGGGCTTGCAATGTTATTTTCAGATATGAGTGTATTAAAAGCAACTAAAGTCAAAAAAGACAAATAACGACACTTCGTATTGGTCAAGGGAACAATACAACAAGAAGACATTTCTATTTTAAATATTTATGCACCCAACTGAAATGCTCCCAGATTTCTAAAACAGACTTTGATGGTCTGAGCAATATGATATCCCAGAACACTATAATAGCAAGGGACATTAATATCCCTCTGACAAAACTGGATAGATCCTCTAAACCAGTAGTTCTCAACCTTCCTAATGGCACAGCCCTTGAATACAGTTCTTGTGGGTCATGCCCCACAGGTTGAGAACCACTGCTCTAAAAAAAAATTAAACAAAGACACAAGTGACTTCAATGTGACCCTAGAACAAATGGGAATTAATACACATACAGAACATACCATCCCAAAGGTAAGGAATAAAGGTTCTTCTCGTCAGCCCATGGAACATTCTCCAAAATAGATAATATACTGGGACACAAATTAAACCTCAAAAAAATTAAAAGAATTGAAATTTCACTTTATATCTTCGCAGACCACAAGGCAATACAAGTAGAAATCAACTCCAGCAAAAATTGTCATCCCCAAAGAAAGGCATGGCTATTTAACAAACTATGCTGAATGACAGCTGGGTCAAGGAAGAGATAAAAAGGAAATCATTAACTTCCTTGAGCATAACAACAATAAAGACACAAGGTACCAAAACCCTGTGGGACACTGCAAAAGCAGTCCTAAGAGGGAAATTTATCATATACAATGCCTACATCTGAAAAACAGAAAGAGAGCACATCAATAACCTAATTAACATCTTAAAGAAATGGAAAAGGAAGGGCAATCTAATCCCAAACCAAACAGAGGAAAAGAAAATTAAATAAATGAAATTGAAAATAAAAGTATCATTCATAAAATTCACGAAATAAAAACTTGGTTCTTTGAAAAGATAAAATAAAATTTGTGACCCCCCTGGCCAGATTAACCAGAAATAGAAAAATAAAATCTTTAATAACCTCGATAAGACATGAAAAGGTGGAAATAACAACTGATAGCACAGAGATACAAGAGATGATTTCTGACTACTACTAAAAACTTTATGCTCAGAAATTTGACAATGTTGTGGAAATGGACCAATGTCTGGAATCACACCATCTTCTGAGACTTAACCAGAAAGAAAAAGATCTCTTTCACAGACCAATATCATGCACTGAGGTTGTAGAAACAATAAAAAAGCTCCAACAGAAAAACAAAAATCCCATGACCAGATGGCTTCATACAAGAATTCTATCATACCTTCAAAGATGAGCTTGTATCTACACTGCAAAACCTATCTGAAAACACTGGAAAGGAAGGAACCTTCCCCAACACATTCTTTGAAGCAAACATCACCCTGAAATCAAAATCAGGAAAGGACCTAACTGAAAAGGAGAACTGCAGACCAATTTCACTAATTAATATAGATGCAAAAATACTCAACAAAATCTTAGCTATTAGAGTGGAGCTATACATTAAAAAAATTGTACATCATGATCAAGTAGGCTTCATCCCATGGATGAAAGTTTGGTTAAACATACACAAATCCATAAATGTAATTCCCATATCAATAGAAGCAAAAACAAGGACCATATGATCCTCTGAATGGATGCAGAAAAAGCATTTGATAAAATGCAGCATCCTTTTCTAACAAGAATTCATAAGAATATAGGCATAGGTGGCACATTTCTTAAAATGATTGAGACTACCTATGACAAACCCACAGCTACATTCATAGTGAAGGGAGTAAAACTAAAACTGTTCCACTTAGAACTGGAACCAGAGAAGAATGTCCACTATTGCCACTATTATTGAACATCATTCTGGAAGTCCTAGCCAATGCAATTAGGCAAGAGAAGGACATAAAGGGCATTCAAAGGGGGGCAGAGGAAGTTAAACTCTCACTCTTTGCTGATGATATATGATCTTATACTTAGAAAACCCCAGAGACTCAACCACAAAACTCCTGGAAGTCATTAAGAAATACAGTAATGTCTTATGGTATAAAATCAATGTCCACAAATCAGTCTTTGTATACAACAATAACAGCCAAGTTGAAAAGCAAAGTAAGGACACAATTTCCTTCACAGTAGCTTCAAAGAAAATGAAATACTTAGGGATATACCTAACAAAGGAGGTGAAAGATCTTTTCAAGGAGAATTATGAAACCCTAAGAAAAGAAACAGCAGAAGACACTACCAAATGGAAGAACATGCCATCCCCTTGGCTGGAAAGAATAGCATTGGCAAAATGTCTATTCTACTCAAAACAATCTATATATTTAATGCAATCGCCATTAAAATATTAACATCATATTTTGAATAACTGGAAAGAATAGTGCTTAGTCTTGTATGGAACCATAAAAAAAACCTGTATAGCTAAGGCTATTCTTAGTAATAAAAACAAAGCTGGAAGCATCACTCGACCAGACTCAGGTTATATGACAAGTCCACAGTAATCCAAACAGCATGGAATCAGCACAAAAATAGAGACAGACATACAGAATATAAAACCAAGAGATGAAACCAGCCTCTACTTGCCATCTGATCTTTGATAAGCCAAACAAGGACATACACTGGGGAAAAGAATCCCTATTCAAAAAATGGTGCTGGGAGAAATGGACAACCACATGTAAAAGACTGAAACATGATCCACACCTCTCATCACTTACAAGAATTGATTTAAGATGAATAAAAGATTAAAACTTAATGCATGAAACAATAAAAATTCTTGAAGAAAGGGTGGAGAACACATTCGAAGATATCAGCCTGGGGAAAGATTTTATGAAGACTTCTGTGGCAATTGCAACAACAACATAAATAAACAAATGAGACTTAAACGGAAAGGCTTCTGTACAGCTAAGGAAACAATAAACAAAGAAAATAGTCAACCTTCTTAATGGGAAAATATATTTGCATATTATGAATTGGACCAAAGCTTTAATAACTAGGATCTACAAAGAACTCAAATTAATCAACCAAAAAAGAACCAACAATCCCATATATCACTGGGCAAGAGATGTGAATCAAACATTCTCTAAAGAAGACAGACAAATAGCTAACAAATATATAAAAAAATGCTCATCATCCCTAATCATTCGAGAAATGCAAATCAAAACGACCCTTAGATATCACCTACATCCAGTGAGGTTAGCCCACATTACAAAGTCTCAAAGCTACAGATGCTGCCGTGGATGTGGAGAGAAGGGAATACTTTTATACTGCTGGTGGGACTACAAATTAATACAGCCTTTTTGAAAGGAAGTATGGAGAATCCTCAAAGAACTCAAATTAGATCTCTCATTTGATCTTGGAATCCATTACTAGGCAAACTCAGAAGAAAAAAAATCCCTTTGTCATAAGGACACTTGCACGACTAGACTGTTTATCGCAGCTCAATTTATAATTGCCATAATGGAGACACAACCTAAATGCCCACCAATTTAGGAATGAATTAACAAGCTGTGGTATATGTATATCATGGAGTAAAATTCAGCCATTCAAAAAGATGGTGACTTTACATTTTTTTGTTTTTTGGAACAAATTGTTTACATTTTATTTCAACATGAAATATACAAATTAAGTTTTTGTAAGTTAAATTTTCCCAGTGACTTACATCACAATTTTATACATGCTTGAACTTCATTTTCTTTTTATTAAGTCATTTGTACATAGATCATGAATACATTTATGCCATTGTGGGATTCAATGTGTTGATTCTTTGTATAAATTGGAGTGCTTATATTCTACTAATTAACATAGCCTTCACCTCATTTACCCAATTACACATATGTGTTCTACACCTGATAGATCCAACTTGTACTTGCAATATGCCCCATAGGTGTGGTCCCACCATTAAACTTCCCCCTATTGACCGACCTCCCTCCCTTCTCCTCCCCCTCTCTTTCCCTCCTTCATCCTGGGCTATGGTTGTGATTCATCTTTCATATGAAAATGTGAATGATTATAAATTGGTTTCATAGTAGTACTGAGTACATTGGATATATTTTTCCATTTCTGAGATACTTTGCTAAGAATGTTTTCCATTTCCATCCATGTAAACATAAAAGTGGTAAAGTCTCTTTTGTATTAACCTATTAACCTGGATGGACGTGGAACACATTCTTCTTAGTAAAGCCTCACAAGAATAAAAAGCAAGAATCCAATGTACTCAATTCTAATATAAAGGCGGTAGATGATCTACTACAATGTGGAGGGTAGGGTAATGAGGGAGCAGGGAGAGAGAGAAGGGTGGGGAATGGGAAGTACTAGTGTTTGGCACACCTCTTGGGGGGGTACACAATTACCACAGGGACTTTATGTAACAACAGCAATCAGTGTAACTGAATTCTTTGCACCCTTAATGAATACCAAACAATAAAAAAATCATTTAATTAAATTAAACTAAAAAGCATTAAAGATAGCATTTTATTTATGCAAGGAGGATTGAACTTTAATCTTTTAAAGAATATATATATGTGTATATACATATATATAACAGGAAAAGGTAATAGAAAACATAAAACATAGAAATAGAAAACATATTTGCTATCCTACTGAAATACTATGATATAATTATCTTGTCAAACCAAGAAAGCAAAACACAGAGAAGCTAAGATACTTGACATCTCCTAAAAAGCAGAATTTGTTTTAGGTGGCTTTATAGTGAAATAAACTGTGCTTTTGCTATAATAGATTCAGACTAAAAGTTTTCTTCTCTTATCAGAACACCTGAGTTAGGAACAGAGGGAATGATTTATCATTTCCCCCAATTTCACTATTACAAGTTTGGACACATGCACTAAAGAATATGATGAGTGGGCCAGAGCCATGAGATTGAGACACATTCAACTCTCAATTTATTTGACCACTACCGAAAGTATTCTTCCATCCTCAAAAATCCTCTGTTAAATCAAGAGGAAACTTTAAATATACAATGTGATAATCAGATTTTACAAAATTGTGTTTTGTCATAAGATATTACCCCAGTGGTACTATATATTGGGCAAAAAAGGGAAAAAATGTCTTGAAAGAAGTAGTAAGGAGAAGATGGCATTATGGACGTGAGACCTGTGCACCTGACTCCTCACTTAGAAGGACATCATTTTGGGTTGGATTCTCTGCTACCATCTTGAAATTAAATATGTACAAATATATATCAGTGATTTTTCAATCAATGTGCCATGAGAGGATCTTAGGTGTGCCTTAAGAAATTTTAAAAACATTAATTAATTTTCTAAATAAGTTCAAAGCACAGTAAGTATATTCTTTTTTTTATCAACATAGTTTAATTGTGCTGTCCAAGTTTAACTATACGTGCAAGTGTGCCATGAATAAAAAATGTTGAAAAACACTGACACATATACCCATACACACATACACACACACACATATTAACAAGGAGCCACACATATATGATTTTGCACTAGTTTTCACAAGGTCTTGGGAGAGGACAGGCAAACTTCATTAAAATCTCTCCATCCATGTGTTTGACATTGCTTTGATTTAGGACTATGCTTTAATAGAGGAAATGTATCAGTAGAGGTCTGTCCTAAGCAAAAATGGCCATTTATGTATTGCCTCATGTCCATTTTTGTCCCTGGCAGCCATCTTATTGGGCACCAAAGATGCTAAAGCTCTCATTTTCTTCCTACCTGTAGCCAACAAAATGTGTTTGTCATCCCACCCTACTACACAATCTGACAACACAATTTTGTACCATCTCGGGAATTTTAAGGCAATAGTTTGTGTCCTCTCAAGGCATTTTAACTTCAGATCTTCTTCTAATTTACTCAAAATTTTCTTGTCTATTAAAGGAATTTACAGCATGTGAGATTCATCAGTAACATACTATTTTATACAAAGGTTCTTTCTGGAACTCTTAGAATGATATGTGTGAGGCTTATTTAATTCACTGTCTACCTCCCTAGAAAGATTTGACTGTCCTGACAACATCATTCTACCTTTTTTAAATAAAAGTATTAAGAGTTACCTGAAGTCTATCCACTTTGCAGTGCTGTTAGGAATTCAATAACAGCCGTAAACCTCTCCTATCCCTTTGATTAATAATCATATAATCATGATTAATGGTTGTGCAATATAGCACTCTCCAGCCAATTTTGGACAACAAAAGATCAGAAATTCAGATCAGAAATTCCACATCCGTGAGGACCTGCAGCCACTTCCTGGGACACGTACCAGCACACAAAACACTGACAGAGAGAACTGATTTCTTGTTAGGCACACCCCAAAGCCCCTGCCCCCAAGATTTTTTCATCTGTAAACGCCATTTATCTTGGTCTTTCTTCAGTCAGACAAGGATAATGAAATGAATTTAGTGTTAGTGAAAAGGGAATTTGGACCTACAGCTTGAAGAATGAGGTTTTTCTACTTATCTCCAGAAGAATTATGGCGTGGGCCCTAGAGAAGGCAGGCTTCTCCACCTAACCTGTCCCCTTCCACAGTCCGGCCCACAAGGTACCACAGGAAGGGGTGAGAGGGCTGCAAAAGTGAGAAGCCCCAGCGGTCTCTTGGCTTACGAGGGCTGACCTCGCAGTGAGGTCTGCCAACAAAGATGCCACTTAGGAGCACAGCAGCACAAACAGGTGAGGCAATCCTTTGAAATTAGCAAGAAAAACAACTGCCAAGAATCATATGCTGGCCCACTCATCCACAAAGCAGGGATGAAATGGGTTCTAAACCAAATCAGAAGTCAGGGATAATAGCTGAAAAAAGTGGTTGCTTAATAATTGTATATTTAAAAGACATTGATTATGTAAAACCAATACACTGAAATAGTTATGTAATGAGGAAGAAAAAAAGAAGAAGAAATTATGAGAAGAAGGAAGGAAGGAACAGAAGGAGGGAGGGAGGAAACCTAGACCAGTATAATCTAAACTAGTAGACCAATAGCTCTGACACATTAGCATTCATCAGAATTATCTGCAGATCTTTTAACACCAAGATTGCTAGATCCCACTCCCATAGTTTCTGATTTAGTAGGCCTGAGCAGCAATCTGAGACTTTGCATTTCTTTCTTTCTTTTTTAATTAAATCATAAACACATAGATCAGGTATACATTAATGCATTTATGGGGTACAATGTTCTGATTACATATAGAATTAGGAACGCTTATATCCCTCTGGTTAATATATACCTCATCTCATTACGGCAAGAGATACTGAAGACTTTTACATTTCTTACAAGTTCCCAAATAGCACTAAGGCTACTGGCCAAGAATCACACTTTGAGAAACACTATTATAAACCTTTATAGGAGAGTCTATTTTGTAATTTATAAAGGACATACTGTGAGCTGAAGGCGAGTCAATTACTCTTATTGACTCATGCCAATGTGCCTCAGTTGACATCAATCTGTAAAGCATGAAACATTTTATTTGCTTTGATATAATTCAGAGATGAAGTATAAAATACATATTAAGGCTCATTTGTGATAGTTAAGATGCTAGAGTTGCTATTTTATAGATGGTGTGTAAAAACGAATGCAAATAAAACACAAAATAGATGTGGGCTTAAAAGAGGGCCAATCATATCACCCAAGGGCATGCAGGTTTTGGTCCCAGATCCTGGCATCTTTAACTAGACTTAGGTCGCAGACTTGTCACATGATACTGATAAGCTTCAGTTTTTCCATCTCAAAAATGGGGAGGCCAGAATAGAAGGCCTATGTCCCTTCCATTTGAATCATTTTTTTTTTTTTTTTTTTTGCCAGAATCTCTCTCTATTACTCTGGGTAGAGTGCTCTGGTGTCATAGCTTACAGCAACTTCAAACTCTTGGGCTCAAGCGATCCCCTTGCCTCAGCCTCCTGAGCAGCTGGAATTGCAGGCACCTGACACAATACCCAACAGGTAGTTTGTCTGTTTTCAATAGAGAAGGGGGTCTGACTCTTACTCAGCCTGGTCTCCAACTCATGAACTTGGGCCTCCCAGCTCAGGAATGTGAGTCCAGGATTACAGGTGTGAGCCGCTGTACCTAGCCTCCAGTCTTACCATTCCTACTTATGATACCAGGCAATCAATGGAGTTGTTTTCCAAATCACTTGATCTTTCCTAAAACACAAATACTAGATACCACTTTCCACTGTGAATATAATTTAGAAGGATCAACCTTGCCACACATGTCCCTTTACTCTGCACTTAAAAACACTAAGGGTAGTAGAGACAAACAGTGCTGTGCTATTTAATATTTGTTTTTAAGTTTATAAGATGGTTCTACCATGACATTAGTCCCTGGTTTTGTGAAGCATTTTATGACATCAGAACATGCATGTCCATCTGAAACAAAAGCTTCCCGAGCACATTTCTAAGTCTTATGGAGCACTTGACTGAGTAGGCACTATTTTCATTATAGAAAAAATAGTTTTTATCACGTGGGAGAATTATCAACATTTGCATCAAATATCCCTAGATAATATTCTGGTTGCTAGAAACGAATCCTATGAGAGCAACATGGTCATTAATTTACAAGAAATGCCCATTAACTATAAATTCTAGTATTTTGTGTAATATCTTCCCAAAATAACAAAGTGATAAGCTTTGCAGGTCAAGAATAATCAAAACTGTTAGACACATTTATATTCTAGGGTTAATTTTAGAATTTTAAGCTTGTTACAATGAAATTATAATGATAGCATTTTTAAAAGTATGGTTTCTGGTTTGCTAAAACTATATACTTTAAAACATGAAATAGTGTTAGAAGGCTAGGAAGAAAAAGCAGTTATATAGAATTTGAACTGAATTGTTTTCTAATTATTCAAATATGGATTAGACCAAAAAGATCAATTATATAGTCAACTTTTTCCTTTCCAAATGCAGGAGCATGATGGCAAAGGAAACATTGTCAGGCCTGAGTCTGAGAGTCTATGCTAGCATTTGTCAGACAGTTTTCCTTTGGAAATTTGCTAAACTTTCTGAGCTTCAGTTTTTTCATCATACACTAACTAAAAATTTTGTTATAGGATTCAATGAGAAGATTTATCTCTATATATTCATAAATATATAAATCCCATAACATAATGCCTAACGCATGGTAGCTGCTTAATAAATGATAGAGGGATTATGAGGGATCATAGTTCCTAACAGGGCTCAGATTTCCTTTAAGACTTTGGCTTGGTTTAGTATTCAAATCTTTGCCATCTTTTTTTTTTTATGCTGCAAACACAACTTCAACAGGTTGACTTTGCTTTCTTTCAGGTAAAACTACACAAGAAAACTCAGGTTTGCCACGTGTCAGTACTTCTTGATTGAACACTTCACTTTGGATACTTGTATTTGAGTTTTATGTGAAAGCTGACTTGTGAGAAGGGCTGTGCCTTGCTGACAAACACGATTTCTGGACTGTATTTTGAACCAGAGAACATCCTTGAGCAAAATATGTTGTACATGCGTACAAAAGAACCTCAACGCATGAGCCTGTGAAAATGAACAGAAAACTTGTTTCAAACTGTGCTTACCATACAAAATATGAAGAAAATGTTAAAATATTTTTTCATTCTTGTCTGAGCTCTATTTTTAGATGGTTTTTGAATAGGGAACACATATTTGTTAAAGACGCCGAATTCATTCCAGATGGAGGCTTTGCTATGAAGTTATGGGATGCAAAAGATCTGGTTTTCCTTTGTTAAGAGAACCCGGAAAGGCTGATCAGCTGAAAAATTACAGTTTTACAAGCCCAGGCCTATGAATTCCCATGAATATTTTACAATCATTTTAATGCATTTAGAAAAGAGTTCCCTTCAAAAACAAAAGAGGGAGAGGAGAAAGCGAGGGATTGAGAGGAGAGGGGGGCTAAAACGGAAAGAGGGAAGAGAGAAAGAGAAGTTGACAGCTTTCACAAATGTATCGTTTGGTCTGTCCCTACTCAGGCTAAAGCCTGTCCCCAGCCTCCCTGTCGAGTTCTGTGCTGGGTGGCTGGGAGGCTTTGGAATGTTCACACTCCAGACGTGACAGACCCAGGACAATGGGCAGTCCCCGAGTTAAGAGTTTCTCCCACATACCAAATGCATTAAGTAGCAGCGGAGTGCTTGGAAGAGCTTTGGCACAGGGCCACTTTGTAACAGGAACTTGCTTGGCAAGAGCTACTTTAAGCACATTTGCTGTGTGCATATTTGTAGTGATTTCTTTGCCTTTCAGCCCCTTGAAACGGCCATGGGAGGTCCAGTTCTTTGAGCATGTCCCCCACTGACCAAAATATAAATGATTGACCTTCTAGAGTTTGCCACATGGGCTATATCCACTTCTGCTATTTCTGTGACAGCTTGCACCGACGTGCATTTTATGGGCACACACCGCACGCACTTCTCTTCTGTAGTGAATTGAGACTTAAAATATTATATCAGTAAGTATGATCGTTGGAAATAGAGTCAAAACCAGGATGGAGATAAATAGGGTCTGCTCTATCACAAAACTGGTGAAATCCGATCTGGAGGCTTTTTAGGAAAAAATGAAAATACCCACAACACTGATAATGCAGTCCAACTGTAGCAGTTAAGCATTTTTGAAAATATCAAACGTAATTGAGAAGCAGGCTTCATTTTCCACCATGTTAACAGCAAAAAAAGGCAGACTTATATCCAAGAGGATAATGCCTGCTATTAAAACATAACTGATGAATGTTACAAAAAGAGTATTTGTCATCAAACAATGCTTCCATTGTAAAACAATTCCAACCTATGCATGAAAGATTCTAAATGCTAGTACAGCATTCAATTTGATACTGGAGTTTTATCATATTATTTCATGCAAAGAAGAATTATACACTCAATCTGTCTGACAGCTTTGCATATAAAAAACAGTTTCTGCATGACAAATGTGGTGAGCTTATTAAGTTACCAATACACTGCCAAGCCATATTGTCTCATCGACAGCAGACCCAAAATATTTTCAAATGATTCTTTAAAGGGCAACGCAAGAAAGCCTGAACAACCACATGCTCTGACTTTAATACAATCCCCAATTGCAGGAACATTTACCTTACATCTAATTAGAACAAATCATCCATAAGCCTCGTCTAGCCCATATTTAGTCTGTCACAGACTTTTATTTTCTGAGGTAGTTGGAAATATTAGTTTTTGATTTATCATCTTCTGCCTCACAGCTGCATAAAACTCTCTCAAAACTATTAAACTGAATATAAAACCCAAACACTGTTTCTTAAAAATAAAAAGACATGAGTCTCTATGAATCTTCTTGTATGATAAGAAAAAAAAACTATTAAATAATGCAAAAGATAACCATAAGAAAATATTTAATCAATATTAGGAATAGAAAGTAATTCGAGCAGGCTGGCCTCTTAATTTCTACTTTTTTTTTTTTTTAAATAAACAGGGTCTCAATATATTGCCCAGGCTGGTCTCAAATTCCTTATCTCCAGCAATCTTTCTGCCTCAACTTTCCAAGTAGCTGGGATTACAGGTGTGAGCTCCTGTATTCAGATTAATTACTTCCTATTTTAAATGACATCTTTACTTTATTAATTTGGGAATAAATTTAAAAGATTACATTTATATTGTGAAAAGCCTATATTTGTATTGTGAAAAGCTTAGAAAATAGTTAAGTATTGTAAAAGCAGAAGTCCAAGAAAACAACTGTGACTTTATTGTCAATATTGTTAATTAGCACCATTAAGGAATAATTACTCGGTGTCAGGTACTATGCTAAGCACTGTAGCCATAACTGTTCTTATTACTCTCACCTCAAGTCTCTAACGCAGTCGGGTCACATAAAATTATAAAACCTGTCTACGGTCCTGTGGCTAGATGCAAATCCAGGTTTCTCTAACCATAGAAGCACTGAGCACGTACCCATTCAGTTTTACTGCATTTCCTGGCTTCACTGAGTCAGGGAGAGGGTTTCCTCACATACATGGAAACTAAACAGGGTTGTCCAGCTATCCGACGAAGGACTTTCAGTCATATCGGCAACCATAGCCTAATCATACAGAATAACAAAGATAGCTTTGTCCCTGGTTCTTATTCAATAACTGTGCAAGGGAGACACAACTTTCTTGCATGGATCACTCTGCTGAATATTTCAAATCTCACCCACGCCAGTTATAAAAGGAAATTGCTAACCAAGAACAAGGGCCATATTAAATTGCCTTAATTGTAGAGTCACTACAAATTTAAAAGTTAAATTGTCCAGCAGGTTGAAATCAGTTTCTTTTGTTTTTATTTTTCCCTTAATATGGTTTTAGAGTTAAAAAGGGATGGGTTAATGAAGAGGAATACTTTTTAACATACTTTTGACAAAATCGCATGACTTCTTAAGCCACCTTCCCAGCACTGAATGTTACATGTGCTGACACTGAAAATATTGGCACTGCTTACTAACTGGGCATAAAACGTTCAGAGTGCCCTGGATTCAAATGATCACTGACTATCTCACCCCTGGGGGTAAGAACAGGGAAATAGTCTACTGGGTAGCATCAGGCCATGAAAAGGCAGACAATGGATTTGAAGATGAATTAAGAATAGTATGCAATGTTTACAGGACTTTTTACACTCTGACACAAAAGTAACGTATGCAAATATTACCATACACATGAATTACATACAACACATATACAAATTTAAGAGGATACTAATTAAATCAAAAACATGCCTGGTTATGGAATAAGACCTTAGGTTTTCCTGTTACTAATTTTTCCCAATATTTATTTTTTGTGACTGAAATTTCTCTTTATTTAAAAGAGTAGCTAAGAATGTAATAACTAGGAAAATCATATGCTAGGCTATAGCAAGGGTATGAAGTCATCCAAGAACAATGTCATTATTTAATTATACTTTGACTTCTCATTTTGAAGTCAACTTGCTAATGATTGCAGGAACATGGAACATAAATACTATTTCCTTATTTATTTTTCAATGTTATCAATTATGTATTCAGGGCAGGACTTTGAAAAATAGCTTTTTGTGCTCACAAGAAATATAGTGCCAAATTCATCTGATCCTCATTTTATCTATTCAAATTTAGCTGGAAAAACACTTGCAGATTGCCAACTGTGTACACGGCACTCTTGGAAAGAGGGGCCATAACCACATATTTCAGGTTTAAAGAGTTTAGAACTGAAGGAGACACTGATACTATATTGAGTGTGCTGTTCTGTATTTCAATAATAGCTTCTGGAACATTCATGCCCAGGTAAGTTGTCCTTGGTGCCCTGAACTAATTTGATACTATATCTAGGGCATCTTTCATTCATGAAAAGATATTCATTTCTGAGATAAAGCATGTTTCTCAGTTAATATATCTAAAGGATTTGAGATGCACACACACACACACACACAGAAATAAAGAGAGACAGAACTGAATTTATTTTTCACGTGTGAAGGAAAGACCCTAGGGAAAAAATAAAAGGAGGCAACATAATGATCATAGTTGTTTCCATTGTTTTGTTCCCAAATGCATCATTTCCTAACTTGCCATTGGCTCTTCATTGTTCTGGTACTCAGATATTTACTGAACTGGGGATATAAAATGTATTGGACTTTAAAGACATAAATCAGTGCTTGGAGGGCTCAGCTGAATAAACTGAAACAAAAGTGGCTAATCAAAGCGAATCAATCAGAAGAACTGTTAGCATGAACACAGGGGGACGCATGTCCTCTCATCATACAAGGTTGCAAACAGCTACGGAGCCGCTATGGCCTGGAAGGTACCATGCGAGGGCTTGTCGGGTTCTGACGACCAGATATCCCCAAAGAATTCACAGTCCACTTTGAGAGACAAATGCTGTAATTGAAGGGTGGATATCGCTTGTGCTCGCATAACCAGTTTCAGGAGCACAGCAGAAATAATGGACCTGAGGAAAACTCCAGAGAGAAAAGAAGTTGCTGTGTTTTTGACTGAGGCATAAATTTTGTCATCTCAGAAAACAGCTATAGAAATCCGGTCAGTGACCCACTCCGCACTGGGTAGCCTGACTGTCTCATTCTCTGTACATCACTGGTGTCTTGAGTCTGCTTTCCTAGAAGCAAGGTCTAGGATGAGGACTGGGGGGTAAAATTTATTAAAGAAATGCTCCCAGGATAAAGAAGTAAGGGAGTTGGGGGGAAACAAGACAGAGAAGGGAAAGAAGGCAAGCAAGACTACTTTTTTTT
>CAUYRH010007582.1:0-10917 GCA_963574655.1 Perodicticus potto
TTTTGGCTATTGGAGCCTCTGGTGGGCGTTGTAGGTCCCCCTCCTTGCCTGTCATCCAGCCCACTGGCTCTTCAGCTGGTTGCCGCAGCACCAACACCACCAAGGAGGAGGCGGCAGGTCCGCCAGCTCCGCTGAGCTGGCTAGGGTGATAAGGCATAACTTTCAATGAACTGTCTCCAAACCTGTCAGCATAAGAGTTCTGTGAGTTCTAGCAAACTACCAAAACTAAGAGTGCTTTTGGGAAGCACCCAAACTTGTAATTGGTCCAAAAGTGAGGGCGATTTTGTGTGGACTGTGTTCCCTTTAACTACTTTTTTTTTTTTTTTTTTAGAGACGGAGTCTCACTTTATCACTCTTGCTAGAGTGCTCTGATGTCACAGCTCACAGCAACCTCCAATTCCTGGGCTTAGGCAATTCTCTTGCCTCAGCCTCCTGAGTAGCTGGGACCACAGGCACCCTTCAGAACGCCTGCTATTTTTTTGTTGCAGTTTGGCCAGGGCTGGGTTCGAACCTGCCACTCTTGGTATATGGGGCCAGCGCCCTACCCCCTGAGCCACAGGTGCCACCCTGTTACCTTTAATTTCATAGTCGGCTAAACTCTTCCACCTGGTTTTTCCACTAGCAGCTTTGCTATGGTATGAATATTTGTGTCTTCCCAAAATTCGTATGTTGAAAAAATATTTTTTGAGACAGAGTCTCACTTTGTCACCCTCAGTAGAGTGCAATGGCATCATAGCTCACAGCAACCTCAAACTCTTGGACTCAAGTGATCCTCTTGCCTCAGCCTATTATAGCTAGGACTATAGGTACCCTCCATGATGTCTGGCTAGTCTTTCTTTCTTTCTTTCTTTCTTTCTTTCTTTCTTTCTTTCTTTCTTTCTTTCTTTCTTTCTTTCTTTCTTTCTTTCTTTCTTCTTTCTCTCTCTCTCTCTCTCTTTCTTTCTGTAGAGATAGGGTCTCAGTCTTGCTCAGGTTGGTCTCAAACTCCTGAGCTCAAACAGTCCACCTGCCTCGGCTCCCAGAGGGGTAGAATTATAGGTGTGAGCCACCATGCTCAGCCCATATGTTAAAATTCTAACTCCCAAGATGATGGTATTAGGATGGGAGGCTTTTGGGAGATGAATAGAACATAAGGATGGAGCCCTCATGAGTGGAACTAAAGCCCTTATTAAGCCCCAAGAAAATCCCTGTGCTCCATCTACCCTGTGAGGGCGTGGTGAGAGAGTATCACCTATGAGTGTTAGGCCTAGGCTATCATGGAAAAATGCCAGTTAACTCCTGGCAAATTTCCGGACTGCAAGTTTTAAGAAAAAGAAATGAAATAAGTCTAGTTCACCCTCAAGATAAATGAGAAAGTACTAATTTCTTGCTTCTAGTTCACTCCCAGTCTCTTGCTTGGCTAACTCCCTGGGAAACGAACTGACTGTCCCCGACTGACCTTTAGACAATGCCAGGTGAGGAGAAAACTGAGACAAAGATGTACGGGAGAAAAGTACTGAAACTAAGATGTATAGGGGAAAGATATTAAAACAAAAATGCATGACGTATAGCTAACTAACCACAAAATTCTGCTTCTATATAATGCTTGCCTACTACCCCACCTGGATGCACCTGGACAGCCATGTGCCAACCAGGATGCAGACCAAGCCTTAAAGACCTGACTCCTTAAGTACCCAGGGCTGCTCTCAGAAACCCCATGTTGGGGGAGGCAGTCGCTGGCCGGCTCTTCAATAAAGGGATTCTACTATGAATTTGGCTTCTTTGGCAGTGTGGTCTTTGTGGAACTCCTGGGCACAACATGAGGAAGCAGGACCTCACTGACACTAAATCTGCCAGCGTCTTTTTTTTCTTTTATCTTTTTTGAGACTGAGTCTTAAGCTGTCGCCCTGGGTAGGCTGCTGTGGTGTCACGGTTCACAGCAACCTCAAACTCTTGGGCTTAAGCAATTCTCTTGCCTCAGCCTTCCAAGTAGCTGGGACTACAGGTGACCACCACAATGTCCATCTATTTTTTTTGTTGTTGTTGTTGCAGTTATCGTTGTTTTAGCTGGCCCAAGCTGGGTTCGAACCCACTAGCCTTGGTGTATGTGGCTGTTGCTGTACCCACTGAGCTACGGGGGCCGCCTATCTGCCAGTGTCTTGATCTTGGGCTTTCCAGAATCTGAAAGGGTGAGAAATAAACTTCTGTTGTTTACAAAACACTTAGTTTATGGTATTTTGTTATAATAGACCAAACAGACTAAGACACTCCTCTTTATGTTCCATGATTTAGTCCAGAATCACAAACTGTTTTTAGTTGTCAAGTCTCCCGTGGTCTGTGATTTTTCTCAGTCTTTCCTTATTTTCATGGCTTTGGCAGTTACAAGCAGTGCTATTGGGGAATTTTATAGAATGGCCCTCAATTTGGATTTATCTGATGTCTTTCTCATAGCTAGCCTGTGGTTAAGTGTTTTAGGAAAGAATACCAGAGAAGTGAAATGTGTCAGACTTCAATTTTAGGCTTTCTACCAAATGTGTAGTGGTATCTCATTGTGGCTTTAATTTGCATTTTCTAATGACCAATGGTGTTGGTTACTCTAGGTCATTTTTATTTTCATATCAATTTTAGAATCTTCTTGCCAATTTCAATACAAATCATTGCTAGGATTATGATTGGGCTGAACTATAGCTCAGTTTGGAGACAATTAAATCTTCTGATCCATGGACACAGTCTCTCTCTCCATTAGTTAGGTCTTTAATTTTCTGAGCAGTTTTGTAGTTTTCAGTGTACAGATCATGATCATCTTTTGTTAAATTTATCTCCATGTATTTCATATTTTTGACTCTATCGTAAATGGCGTTTTAAAATTTCAGTTTCTCATTTCTCATTACTATTATGTAGATGCACAATTGATCTTTGTATGCTGACCTTGCATTCTGCTTCCTTGCTAAATTCCCTTAGCAGTTCTAGAGCTTATTTGCAGTTTATATATTACTTTCTATATAGACAATCATGTTGATTGTAAATAAATAGTTTTACTTTTTCCTTTTTGGTTTAAATATCTCTTTTTTATTTTGATACAGGATCTCACTCTGTCATCCCAGTTAGAATGCAGTGGTGTCACCATAGCTCATGGCAACCTCAAACTTCTCGGCTCCAGCAATCCTCCTGCTTCTGCCTCCTGAGTAGCCAGAACTATAGACTCACATCACCATATTCAGCTAATTTTTCGATTTTTAATGGAGATGGGGTCTTGCTGTTGCTTAGGCTGATCTTGAACTCCTGAGCTCAAGCAATCCTCCTATCTCAGCTTCCCAGATGCTGGTATTACAGGTGTAAGCCACCAGGCCTGGCTTTGCAGTTTTAAAAATCTGACTGCTTTATTGTTTTTGTTTAAATATTTAAAAATAGCCTGATGGAATATCTAATCAGGATTTGACATACCTTAGTATAGGAAATGAATTATGAGTATTCGCAGGTTGGACAATGTTTCTACACACTAATATAACTTATTTTCACCATCTAACATTCATAAAATAATTACACATGTATTCTATATTAGTGTGTGCTTTCTTTCTGACGTGAACATTTTTGGGGAGGGTAACAGGATCTCTGTCGCCCAGGCTGGAGTACAGTGGCACGATTATAGCTCACTGCAATATCAAACTCCTGGGTTCAAGCAATCTTCATGCTTCAGCCTAGTGATTAACTGGGACTACAGGTGTGTGCCACCAGGCCGTGGTAATTTTACCTATTTTTGGTAGAGACAGGGATTTCATCCTTGACAGGGTGGTCTTGAACTCTTGATCTCAAGCAATCCTTCTGTCTCAGCCTCTCAGAGTGCTAGAATTATTAGGCATGAGCCACTATGACTGGTCTGAGATGCACACTTTTCATTGACTTCTATTTTTCAGTATTCCCATAATTAAGTAACGAACATATGGCTGATCTTGGAGAAGCAGCTGACACTTTACAAATGGCTTTCAAGTGAATCATGAAAGGAAAAAGTAAGACTTCATGTTTTATTACTTTAAAATTCTGTAAAGTATGTTTATGTATTTATTTATTTTGAAACAGAGTCTCACTCTGTCACCCTGGGTAGAGTGTCGTAGTGTCATAGCTCACAGTGACCTCAAACTCTTGAGCTCAAGTGATCCTTTTGCCTCAGCCTCCTGAGTGGCTGGGGCTACAGTTGCCTGCCACAACGCCTGGCTATTTTTAGAGACAGGGTTCTCACTCTGGTTCAGGCTGGTTTTGAACTCCTGAGCTCAAGCAATCCACCTGCCTCAGCCTCCCAGAATGCTAGAATTACAGGTGTGAGCCATGTGCCCAGCAAAATATGTTTACTTTTAAGCTAAAATAAAATGTAGTGTTTTATGTGTGTTTTAATATGTGCAGCTGAAATATGACATATTTTTGAAGACATTTAAAAAGAAAACAACAGGGAAGTCCCTGTGTCTCAAAGGAGTAGGGTGCCGGCCCCATATGCTGGAAGTGGTGGGTTCAAACCCAGCCCCTGCCAAAAACTGCAACAAAAAAAAAAAAAAAAAAAAAAGAAAGAAAGAAAGAAAAATAAAAAATAAAACAAAAAAAGGAATACTTGTCATACCATTTTATTTATTTATTTATTTTTTGAGACAGAGTCTTACTTTGTCACCTTCGGGCCATAGTGTCATGGCTCACAGCAAACTCAAACTCTTGGGCTGAAGCGATTCTCTTGCCTCAGCCTCCAAGTAGTTCGGACTACAGGTACCTCCCACAATGCCCAGCTATTTTTAGGGATGGAGTCTCGCTTTGGCTCGGGCTGGTCTCCAACTCCTGAGCTCAAGCAATCCACCCACTTTGGCCTCTAAGAGTGCTAGGATTACAGGCGTGAGCCACTGTGCCTGGCCTGTCATACCATTTTAGAATGATAGGTAGTTCTCTCTCTCTCAATTATAAGGATACCACTTAGTTTCTAGATTTTACGGGTTATCTTTTATGCCTAGATTTTGGAAAGTAGAGAGAAGGAGAAGCTTCTCGTTGGAAAGGAGACATCAAGCTGTCCCACTTGCTGAATATTGTAGCAAGGATAATGTTCCAGGTGACCATGTGGCTAAAACAAAATTTAATTCAGATGCTAAATATATGGTTTTAAAAAAACTGTTAATAGAACTTACCAGAAGAACAATCTCTAGACTGGTAGCTTACCTAGTCTTATCAGTACCATGTGAATGGTTCAAATGTTTTAAGTAGAACCCGAAGGACATGAATCCCATCATGAGGGGCCCGACTCTCATGACTTCATCTAACCTTAAGGTCCCATCTTCAAATACCATCACATAAATGGATAAAACGACCAGGATTGGAGAAGAAACTTTTCGGGGACATCTGGACACAGGTCACTAATGCATTCTGTTTCCAAAACATGTTTTGGGGGTCCTGATGGGGGCTACAGTTAGATGGGAAGATAAGGTGAAGCAATGGCTAATGAATTGATGGGATTAAGATGAAGATGTGGAGGAAAATCCATCACCTGAACGTGTTAATAGTATGAATGCTATGTCTGGCTGGGGAATACTTCCCTATCTAGTATTGTGAAGCAAAGGGCAATGTAAGTTGCTCTTTGACCATTATTAATTGAACACACTAAATGGGAACTCATGGGCCTGAGCCCACACAGGTTGTTAATTTGAAATAGTGTAAAACACCTGGTGGACAAAGCGATTTTTCACTTTAATTAATGAACATTAGAAGCTGGAATCCTGGTATAAACAAGTTCTCTGCACAATAGCACACTGTGGCCATGAAAAAGATAAAAGGCTCATGGAGCACTTATGCAGATGGGGGCCCATGGCAAAAGGCCATGAGTGCCACCCAGTGGTGACTACTGGGAATTTGGACTACAAATGAATTGCATGCTGCGTTTCTTGCTGTGATGGAAGAATTAAACAATGATGGCAGCTCTCATGTTTGGGTTTTTACTGACTTGCAAGTGGTGGCTAAAAGCCTGGCCATGTGATCAGGCAGCACAAAATGGGATATCAAAGGGATTTCCACGTGAGGCACTTTACAGTAGGACATGTCAGTGCCCACCTGAAGAGGCCTTTCCAGAGCCAGAGAGTGGATCCGGTAGGTGGATATCCAGGTGCACTCACTCAAGGTGGCCACCTGGGCCCAGCAGTTGAGCGGACAAAGAGGAGCTGCCATTATACAAGGATGGACCACTCATCAACACATTCCTCCTGCACCCTCTGAGACACAAAATGCCAACAGGAACTGTCCTGTCGAAGAGCAGAAAGACAGAAACTGCAGGAGGCTGTGGGGCAGGTTCTAGGTCAGGGGAGAAGACACTACATGTAGCTGTCTAGTGGACTTCATGGCACTCCTGCTGGTAGCCCCGGGGGGGGCTATAAATGAGTTCTAGCAGGAAAAGACACATACTCTCAACTAGGCTTTACAAATCCAGTGATAGGTACAAACACTCAAAGTGCTGAACAGAAGACACTGTGCCAGAAAATTACACTCCTTCAGACTAAGGGAGGCACTTTATAGCCCACATACAGTAAGGAAATAGTGCATCAAATGGATATCATGTTGCACATGAACAAGGAAGACTACAGGGAGCTCCTTGGGCACCATTAAGACTAAATTACATCTAGGTGTGACCACTACTTACATAATGCAAGTATGGGGAACCCAACATTTTTGGGTAACAAAACATGTATCCTGACCATACTCAGCCCTGAGTACACAGTGGCAGTAACATGCATGATGGCTTTGCATGCTGGCACACCAGAGAGAAAGCATCTTAAGGGAGATACATCGCCCGTCTAGGCTTCATAGGACAAACTGAAAATGAAAAGTGGCACTCAGGAGGAGAAGATTTATTAAAAATAATAAACAGATTAGAGTGAATTCTGCTCCAGGAGGAAGGCAAGGATGGGCGTGAGCCTGGAAAGATGATGAGACTCTGGAGAAGTGGGTCAGGCAGACACAACAAATAATGTGAGACGAAGCTAGGACTCAGTGCTGTGAAAGATCTTGTCCCCAGACCCAACAGGGCCTCTTGACTATTTTATTACAGATGGAGGCCAACGTGGCCGTGGAGCAATGGCCTTTCATCCTGGCTACTGAGGCTCAAGGGGCACACCTATGTGAACCTTATGGATTTCAAACCTATGGAAATTCTCTGGGGTCACTTGTAATTTGTATCAAATTGCACTATCACTACTCTTGTCCCAGAATAGATCAGAATAAGATACATCCTGCTGTATAATTAGCAGGGAAGGGAAAACGTACAAATACTAGCCATATCCCTGTAGGAGAGCTGTGAGCCCACTACATGGCACACGATGTAAGCCATTCAGTACAAGTGTGTGAACTAGGGGGTGACCAGCTTTGTCCCCAACTGATGGGGAATTCAGAAATAACCAAGTCATGGCCAATTGTAATGATGTCTTTCAATAATAATATCTGGTATGTGAACATGGGCTGATTCTGTTGGGAAGGCATAGCAAATATCACTTTAATTTTTACTGGCTTGTTCTGTAATGAAACTGGATTGTATAATGACCATACTACAATGTGGTATAGCACTGGCACTGGTAGGATTCATCCATTCTATGCAAATAAGACATATGAGAGTGCTGACACTGATGGCCAAATGTACTGTGAGATGGAGTTAAAGCCTCCTCAGGAGATAATAACACTGGAGAATGGCTTCGGGAAGAACTAGATTTAGTTAATCATCAACTAATTTCTGTACAAGATTATCATAAGATGCAAATAGTAGTAGAGCAAGGGAGAATTGAGTGATCAAATTAGTACAGAAATTTGAAAATGGATGTAATGGCTTTCTAGAATGGATTTGTTTTCTTCAATTTATCCCTACCTCACACTAGGTCAACCAAATGGCAGGCATATTCATTCTGATGCTATTGCTGTCTGCTATATAAATTTTATGCTGAATACAGATGCTTAAACAAATAGGATTGTTTTGCAATAAGGGAGCCTAGGCTAAGTGTCAGGGGTGGCGTGTGTAGGAGAGGGTTAACTCAGTGGCCCTGGGGGACTCAAACTGCACATTCCAAAGAAAGGATTGGCCCTGACTGGCTTCTAATTTTGTATCCTGCACCTTCATTGAATTTGTTTATCAGCTCTAACAGCTTTTTTTGTGTGGAATCTTTATCATTTCTGTGCATAAGAGCATGTCATCTGCCAACAGAGATAATTATACTTCTTTTCTAATTTGGACATATTTTATTTCTTTTTCTTGCATAATTGCTCTGATTAGAACTTCCAGCACTATGCTGAATAGAAGTGGCAAAAATGGACATCCTTATATTTTTCTAGTTCCATATGGTATACAATTAGTTTACTAATTATATATATATATATATATTTTTTTTTTTTTTTTGAGACAGAGCCTCAAGCTATCACCCTGGATAGAGTGCTGTGGCATCACATCTCACAGCAACCTCCAATTCTTGGGCTCAAGCGATTCTCTTGCCTCTGCCTCCCAAGTAGCTGGGACTACAGGCGCCCGCCACAACACCTGGCCATTTTTTGGTTGTAGCCGTCATTGTTGTTTGGCGGGCCCGGGCTGGATTTGAACCCGCCAGCTCAGGTGTATGTGGCTAGTGCCTTAGCTCGTTGAGCCACAGGTGCCGAGCCTAGTTTACTAATTTTTTGAGACTCCTCTTCTTTGTTAATGTATACATTTATCACTGTTTGTTTCCTTCTTAGTACTGCTTTTGTTACATCTCATCTGGGTTGGGATATTGAGCTTTTGTTTTTATTTGTTTTCTGACTTCCTATATGATTTCTTCTTGGACCCACTGGTTTTCTAGATTGCTGCATTGCACTGAAACTGAGTTTTCCCCAAAGTTATGGATGTTTAGTTTCATTCAATTTTGAATAGAAATGATACTTTGACTTCAAACTTTTTTTTTTTTATTATTGTTGAATCATAGCTGAGTACGTTAGTGCAATCAAGGGGTACAATTGACTTCAAACTTTTAATACATTTTTTTTTTTTTGGCAGTGGGTACAGTTTATTCCACTTCATGCAGACACTGACTCACACGCCCATGGAGCTTAAAAATAATACATTGAACCACACGGTGTCTGTCCCCTCACCCCTAAGACAAAGACACTTGGCTGAGTGGGGTTGGGGTCAGAGGGTCCAAAAGCCTCCATCCTGGGACAAGGCAGCAGTGTGGGCCCAGGTGGGGGGGGAGAGGCGATGTCCTTTCTCCCCAGAGGAAAAGTGCAGAGATAGGGCCAAAGCCCCAAGGCAGGGAGGCCCCCCTCACAGCTGATTGGAAACGGGCAGGCTGGGAAGGTATCCCTCACGGTGGCTGTCCCTTGAAGGGCCTGGGCCTGCCCCAGCTGTGAGTCAGAGCTCTTGATAGGCTCAGGAGCTGGTGGCTAAGAGGGTGGATGGGCAGCACCCCTTCAAGTCCCAGATGCCCCATGCTCAGTCCTGGGCCTCCTCTGAGCGCCACTTGAGCGCATGGTCCTTGTGGGCATCAGGGAGAATCTGGTTGCGCATTCCCCCAAGCAGGTGGAATGTGGCCTCTGTGGCTAGGATGAGTGGCTTCACCACTGTTGGAGGCAGCTGGCGAATCACGCCTCCCACGGCACCTGTCAGCCCCTTCTGTTTATGGCCCCGAGAAGCCACATCACAGATGGTCTGAGCTGTGTCCAGGATGCCCTCTCAAACTGTGTCATATGCCTTGGCCACGCCCTCCCGGAGGTCAGCGGGCTGCTGGCCCTTGCGCAGCTTTCTTGCAGAGTGCTTGTCCTGCAGGGAGCGGGAGACGGGTGCTGTTGGGGACAGGATGTCATACACCGTCCCAGCTGTGGCCTGGATAGCCTGCACCAACCAGTTACTAAGTTCCAGGGCGGCAGAGGCAGTGGATGAGCCGAAAGAGGCAGCCCTTCGCTGCAGCCCCCGCATGAGGCGCCCGTCCTTCCGGTACTGCTCGATGGGCAGCCACAGTAGGTCCCGGAACCCTTGGAAGAGCTGGACAACCGAATGCATGGGGCCCACACCTCCCAGAAGGCCGGGTAGCTGGTTCTTGCGGATATCTTGTAGCCACTCATTGAGAGCATAGCCGAGCACCTTGTCCACACCCAGGAGCCCATGCTGGCAACAGAGTCACTTTAGCTTCAGCTCAGAGCAGTTGAGTTGGGCCAGGCCAATGAAGAGGCCAGCAGACGTGCCCACCTGGTCCATGGTGACGTGCTTGCCGTGGTAGTCCAGCCAGATGGGCACTTCAGATGTGAAGTGGAACTCCCTGAAGCAGATGGGCTGCTGACTAGCACAGGAGGAGCTGCGTCCACTGCCTGTAGCTTCCTGCCAGACCTCAGGCTGCCCTTCCTGTGGGCTGCTGGGCTGGACTCGGGTCTCAGGGCGAGCCTCAACAGAGGTCTCCCCTGGGACCATGGGATTGATACCGGCTGCCAGGCTGGTGAAGAAGTCCTTGAGGAAGAAGAGGGCGTCCTGGTCCACGTTGAGGCACAGTGGCATCAGTGAGACACGGAGATAGCACTCAGGCCCACCCAGATTGGTGGTGGGGGCCACATGCAGTGCCTTGATGGTGAGCATGTTTGAGTAGGCACGCCGCGGCATCCGTTCACTGGTGTGCAGATACAGAAATTTGTTGATCTGGGAGGACGCAAGCCGGTCTCGGACCTCAAGCTCCTGCACGGATGAACACCTGGCGGGACAGTGGCTGTTCCTCCAGCTCCTGGCCGGGGGCTGCAGGGCCCGTGGCTGGCTCTGCTGGGTACACCTCATGCTGGAAGCTAACCTTGCTGAGCTGGATCTCCATGAGGGTGTGGTGTTGTCGCCCACTGCCCCCCTGCATGCGCCAGGAGTTCTGGGGCCGGTTGGGGCCAGAGCAGCGGGAAGGGGAGCTCCTGGGGCCTGTGAGGCCAACTCTTGCCCTG